>JAJLXV010000056.1:0-77249 GCA_030571435.1 Myxozyma mucilagina
GTATTACTTGTTGATAACTGCACGCCGTATAAGGGGTGAGCCCTCTTGCGTAGGCGTTAAATAAATTTGATTGATTGATTGATGTGGATTTGAGTCGAATAGGTTGTTGATTAAAAATTCGACGCCGTATAAGGGGTGAGCCCTCTTGCGTAGGCGTTAAATAAATTTGATTGATTGATTGATGTGGATTTGAGTCGAATAGGTTGTTGATTAAAAATTCGACGCCGTATAAGGGGTGAGCCCTCTTGCGTAGGCGTTAAATAAATTTGATTGATTTGATTGAAAATTCGTGTTGAATAGATTATGTCTAGTAGTTTTCAAGATAAGCTTTGGTCAGAAGGTCTTTAGGGCACTCAGACGGATTTCGGGGCTGGCTCAAGGCCCAAGTTCACGATAACTTGCCTCGAAGGACGTGGAGGTCAATCACCGTCAGCCAATGTATTATGTAGTAGTCATTATACCACGTGACAACTTATAGACTCTAGTGTAATCATCAGCTAGAGACTCAAGAATTCGTAGTTTTTAACTGCAAATATTGAGAATAAACCTGCAAACTTCACTTTAGCTTATTGTAAGTTGCAAACCAGCTTTAAATTGAGTTATTCAGGTTTCACTTCTGTTACATGCCTGCATTAGGAAAATAATTTTGATGGTGCGGCTTGACGAAGAAGTTTAGCGTTTCTCTCTTCTCAGTATTAATCTCCTGAAATTACTCCATTTTTTGATTTTACAGCAGCAGCAATGAATATATAGCAAAATATGATTCTCCGGTCACGATGTTTCCGGTGCATGATACTATCATCTAAAACGAGACTGTCCAGAACTTTCACTACATCAATTGCATCCACAGAGAAAGCGGTAACTTCTTCCAGAAAATCTAGTCGCAAACGAACACCAAAAGAGCGAAAGCTCAACAAACGTCTTGACCGATTTCAAGCGGTTGCACAGAGTCTTCCGGTTCCACCAAAGTCTAAGATTTTGGAAATAGCGTTGCCCGAAATCCATGAATTGAAAGTTCGCCATCCACAGTTGTTAGCTGAAGAGCTATTTATCGAACGTAAAGGACAATGCTACGAAGAGAATGTGCACAAAACGTTAGATCTGTTCAAGTTGACGGTTGGAAAAGCTTTAAAAAATAGCGACAAGATCGATAAATTTCCGGATATTGCTGAAGCTGTACATATTTTCGGACCTGATCCGCGAATACCAAAGCACTTTGATTTCATTTTCCTTTCAGGGATAACCTCACTACTTCCGGATGTTACTCAAGCAGCATTATATCTTCGAGAGTTTCTTACGCCAGACACTGGAACTTTGGTTATGAATTGGCAATTTAATCCAGTCACTGACCGTCCTCCGCGTTCATACTTTGACGAAACAAGAGGCATGTCTTTTAAAGATGTGCCAGACGAACCATTACCATATACAGATATTCCCACTCGATGGGTATTAGAGCGCGGTCGACGCCTTCAGAAACTGACCGAAGAACTTGAGATCGCCATAGAAAAAGATTCTCGAATTACCAAACAGGAACTGGCTGAGGCGCGAAAAAATGCAGAAGAGGCTCTAGAAAAACAAATAGAATTAATAACAAAGCGCAGAACTTCACCAACTCAGAAATTTGGAAAACTAGTGAGAAATTTTCTCGTTGATGGGGCCGTAACTCCTGATCCTCAAGAGACTGTGCCAGATATAGCAAGAGAACGAAAACGGGTACCTGAAAAAGAACCTACGATATCAGAACAGGCAGCGGATAGGATTTATCAGTTTTCTTTCGAGATGGAAACGAAATTCAAAATCCCTCATCAAGCCAAATATATGAGAGAAGCAATGATGAAAAGCATTGTTCAACAACATCCATTTACAGAATTACTTTATAAAGATGCAGTAATGGAAAACGCCATGGGTCGTGATTTTTCAGATATTGTAAGCGTATACAAAAAGACTAAGAGATTCATTCCTCTATGGCAAATAGAAATGGGGCACTGTTTACTTCCATATCGAAAAGCAGACGGACAAAAACTATCAGATCCACATTGGCGTGAGCCTTTTACAGATTCGGGTCAAATGTACAATGTCTGCGAAGAATACAAAGTTCCACTCGAAGAGCAATCGGGCATTTTTACAAAGAAGGTTGAAATTTCTCAACTTCCGTATATATGGAAATATGACGTCGGATTTGGCCATCTTGATGAGAGTAAACAGAATCAGTTATCCGAAGAGATTGTGAAGATTTTAGAAAAGCACAGAGTGCATGAGATGGTGGATAAAAGTAAACGCGTTGACATGGCCGTTGGATGGCACTTTGCATGCTTAACACGAACATGATGTGGCTATCAGTTGTACATATATGGGCCATAAAAAGTTATGGAAATTTCTGTATAGTAAACTTGTCTACAGTTTAACATTTTCACGAATAGCATAATGAAATTGATGAAATCTCAATGTAATTTGAATTGCAGTGCAGTGAAAGGACACAACTTTCCAGCCACATTAGTATGATGCGATACGCAATTCTTACTTTTCAGCAAATGTGAATGAGAAATCTAATTGAAATCTTTTTGAACAACTGCAAGAGTATTGTCTGCCGACAAACAAGCGCTACACCATATCGTGCGGCTGCACATTCATTCCAATTTAGGGTTTTGGGTAACCAAACCTTTTCTTTACGTGAACATTAACATTATCGAATTAAATTCATCACGAAATATAATTTCTGTGGGGCCTCAACTTACTCAATTTTCTTGTTTCAAGGAAATCGCAAACAAATACCAGAACGGTGCGAGGTTTCAATTAATTTATTAACTACTGTTCCGGTTCGTGAATTATTATATACATGAATGGGAGTGTGTTTTGGTATATGCCGTTCACAAGCCTGGATCTCCCCGATTGTAAAAGATAGGTAGAAACAGATAGCTGCGGTGCGCTGTTCATTACGGATAACTGGTCAATCACATTGGTCACGTTCTTAGCAAACCCCGTTGGACGCAGTGACGGTGGAGAAAGAAAGAAAGAAAGAGCGGTGAAGTCGATTTATGTCTGCGGCGATAGAGGCCTATATAAGGCTGTTACAGACATCACGAGCACTAAAAATACCATTTGAAACACTTTTGAAGATTGCGGGCGAAAAAAATCAAGATTTGGCTGAATTGAGTAAACTCGTTGATACAGAGACAACGACAACGACAACGACACCGACGATTCAAAGTATAGTGCAGTACACCGAATTAGATCGGGAACGAGAGAAAACTACCAAAGAGGTCAAGGAGCTTTTCTATTTACTAAAATCACGAACGAAAGCAACGACAATAAATCCACAGGTTTCAGTGTCAATCGGGAACATTTCTGAAGAGTACAAGAAACGAGTTACATTTTCAATCGACGTCTCTGTCGATTTTACTACGAACCATCAGTTCTCTAGCTCTGATATTCAGCTTTCAAAAGTTTCAAGGAATTTATATTCACTTCTTGAGAGCCTTAGTGTAGGAACTCATTTATTTCCAAATTCAAAGGTCAATCAACTCGGTCTAAGTACAACTTCCTACCCAATAAACATCATGGCGCCAGATCCAAAGCATCAACGTATACAACTGTCTAAAAAACTGACTTATATCCTCCGACATGCTGCAGCTGAAATGCATTTACCGATAGGAAGTGATGGATATGTGGCTGTGTCTGATATTCTTTCACGACGTTTACTTGGTGACTCTACATTTGAAGATATAAAAGCGATAGTCGCATCAGACTTAAAAAGCAGGTTCAAATTGATGTACAGAGAGCCTCCTGCCAGTCAGTACGACGAACGAGATGCAGTTGAGGAGGAAATCAGTCCAAAGAACTGGTATATTCGCGCAAACCAAGGACACTCAATAGCAGATGTACAAGTAGACATGACTCTGATAACGGATCCTACACAAGTTCCATTAGCAATTCACGGGACGTACTGGAATGTCTGGCCATCGATTCTGCGGCATGGTTTATCATCAGCTAAAAGATTACATATTCACATGGCTAGAGATTTGCCTAGTAATAACTCAGTTATCTCAGGGTTAAGAGCGTCTGCAGACACGTTGATTTATATTGACGTAGAACAAGCTATGAAAGACGGAATCCAGTTTTACCTCTCAGAAAACGGAGTTGTGCTGACATCTGGACAAGACGGCGTTCTACACCCCAAATATTTTTCAAAAGTTTACAGACGGCGGAAAGAAGACACCGATCGCTCAAATTTGTGGGATTTGAATACGTTTACTACAATTGAGTTTGAGAAAGATGTCACATTGCAAAAGATTCCACCAGATTCAGCGTTTATCGCGAAAGGCAAGCAAAAAACTAAGAAAACTCCGCGGGAGAAGCGAGAAAAAGCAAGTAAAACGGCGGAAATCCCCACAACCGAGTTAGAAACGGCTGAAGACAAAGAGGTTAAGAAAGAAGCAAGGCTGAGAGAGATTGAAGATCTCAAGACAAAATTTGCCTTTTTGCCGCAGCAAGTCAATTCGGCAGCAGATGATACGGTGATTGAGGATTCTACAGCATCACAAACGGAAACAAAAGCAAGGAGAGAGCAAGTTAATGACTTTCGGTGAAAGTTGAATGCATTTATAGAAGAATATTGTTTAGTTGTATATAGTTGATGGATATTTATTGTACATAATGTGTATATGAGCCACGCATACGAGTAGATAAACTAGTACACGTAAGGAATGATTTTCCAAGGTACCATTTTCTTGTACTTCTTCCAATCCTCGCCGTACTTCTCGCTACACTTGGCCTCATCACGAGATTCTCTGTGAATCAACAAGACGGCAAAGTACAAAGAGTAGAAATAGGTGACAGGAGTGTGGAATCCAGTGGGAAGACACCACGAGACCGACATGAGCCAGTCGCCGAAGTAATTGATGTGACGGGACATACCCCACCATCCGTCAGCGAGTAACTTGCTTCCAGTTTTGGTTTTGATGAAGGTAAGGTTGGCAGTTGAAGGAAGGTTTTGCTTGAATGCGTCCTTCTGGGAGTTAGACGAGCGGAAAATGTAGTAGCCGAGAGACTTGAGAAGCACGACGCCAATGACTCCGTAAAGACCAAGATTGACGGGTGTGTGCGCAAGGAAGCGAGTCTGAAGAGTGTAAGTATACGGAACAAGAGCCAGGTCGCCAAATGAAAGCATGAATCCAAATCCGTCAGTTGTAATGTCAATCATTGTGAGGTTCTTGACTTCAAGGATGGCAGAGTCGATCACGTAAATGAATTGGAAAATGTTCAGAAGAATCATAGAGTCAGAAACGTAGCCAAAGTTGCGCCATTGAGCATGAGCCATTGCAAGGTTAATGAAAGTCCAAAGAAAAAGACCAGGTCTGAGTTCACAGAAAAACTTGATATCGAACATGCCCAAGCGGGGGTTAAGTTCACGACCAATGAACCAGTCATAGATGGCAGTACCAGTATTTCCACCATACGCAAGAATGGTCTTGCCGGGGTTCATGAAAGACTTGAAGTAAACGAAAAAGGCAAGGACTACTGAAAAGCCAATGGAAGCGGTAATCAGACCGAGAAGGTGCTCGGCGATAAAGACAAGTTCGGGAAGAGCAAGTTTGGTGATATAAGCACGAGCACCAATAAGTGCAAGAAGGGTAAGATAGCAATTGAATCCTAAGTCGTTAGTGAATGCAATTGATAGGTGTTTAATTGTAATATAAAGACAATACCATTCATCTTGTAGAACAAAGTCGTGCCATCGCGAAGCTTGGTTCCCTCCACAACAGGGCCGGGAACAACATAGAACAGAACAACAAGACCGAAAAACCAAGCCAAATAAGCAAGAGCAGCGTCACGGTCGAAGATGTTGTAAATATCATAGAGCTTCTCGGGGCCTTCGATCAGCGCATAGAGAACATAGATGAGAATGGGAAGACCAATGGAGATTCCAAGTGCGCCAGGCACACCGGAAAACTCCATATGTTTGGTCTTTGGATTCAACTCCTGCTGTTGTGCTGCCATTGTTCAGTATTTGGTCAATTTACAGAACAAAAGAAGGAGACAGCTGAGGACCGGCACTTTTATGCTGTTTATGGTTGAATGAAAGCTGGAGCCATGAGTTCAGAGTTGGCCGTGTTCGTGTTGTGCGTCGGGTCAGGGCTCGTACTCGCCATTTACACTTCTCGCGTACCTCGGGTGGCTTTGCTCTTTCTTTCAGTGCTTTGCGGGTTATTGTTTACATGGTACAACAAAGGAAAAGTACACAAACTGGAGAATAGAATGAGAAAGAAAAATCAATAGAAAATAAGGGAAATTACGACATAGAATTCATTAATACGGCGAAACATGGAACAGCAGAAAGAAGAAGGACAAAAGCTTCTTCTAATCACAAACGCAGAAATTAAAGCAAAAGACTCTCACGGGTTTCTCGGTGTGTTTTATAAGTACCTATTTTGGAATAAATTTGACTTAGCAACATGATGGTGAAGGGTCCTGTGTTTCTGTGAACCGATACACAAAACTAGATCGTTTAGGCGAAGGAAGTGCGTTCTATCTTTTGGTTTTTTCCATATTATGTTTATACATTTCGTTCTGTTTCTGTATTTAGTTATAGAGAGCTAATCGTTTACGTTTTTGTGTAGCATACGGTGTTGTTCAGTATGTATTTATTTCAGTATTGTTCATAACAAATATCAACTGTTTCTCACACAATCAATACCAGTCGTGCTCTTGATACACAAACAAACACAGAGGTTGCTCTAAAAGCCGTTCGTATCTTCCCCGACGGAAAACGCGATGGAATACCAAACACTGCTCTCCGCGAGATCTCACTCCTTCACTCCCTTCGGCAGAAAAATATCGTGAATGTACTCGATATCGCCGTAGCAGACACTCCATTAGATGAAATATATCTTGTAATGGAACTTGCTCAGCATGATATGGCGCATCTGATAGACTACTCTGGTGCTCGTTTCTCTACCAGTGAAGGTACTTAGATATTGTTAATGTATGTATGGAGACTAATTGTTACAGTCAAATGTCTTTTCAAGCAACTGCTCGAGGGACTGGAGTACATTCATGACAAATCAATCATCCATCGCGACATCAAAATGTCAAACCTTCTATTAACATCATCAGGCATTCTCAAAATTGGTCAGTATTATATTTCGAGTTTTCACTGAACTTGCTAATTTCTCTCCCAGCGGATTTTGGGCTAGCTCGTGGTTACGTCGACCGTCCAATGACACCCACAGTCGTAACAATCTGGTATCGATCACCTGAACTTCTTTTCGGAGCCAAATCGTACACTTCGGCGGTAGATCTCTGGTCTGCGGGATGTATTCTAGCCGAACTCATTCTAAGTGCCCCCCTCCTTCCCGGATCAACAGAGAAGGAACAAATTGACCTCATAGTAGCGCTACTAGGGGCACCTAATGATCGTATATGGCCCTCATTTAGATCCCTGCCGTTGGCTCCCACATTCCGCTTATCAGATTTACGACCAAACACACTAAACAAAGCTCTCAAAGGCGAATCAGAAAATACTATCGATCTTGCTAACGGTCTACTCACGTACGATCCAGCAAAACGTATGTCTGCTCGTGAAGCGTTAAAACACTCTTACTTTGAAGAACGACCTTTAGCGCTGGATCCTAGCTTACTACCAACGTTTCCAAGAGTAGTGAAGCATGATAGGCCTGCAACACCAGAAAAGAAGCCGCGACAGAGCAAAAAGAAACAAACACGGAACTACTCTTTTGAATTTGGAGATGATGAATTACTTGTTTCTAAACCTAAGCGGCAAACAAAGAAAATAAAACGATAGCAAAAAAGAAGAAAAAAAGAAATAAAAGAAGCATTAAAGTATTATATTCGTTATATCATTAATCAATCAATCAATCAATCAATCAATCAATCAATCAATCAATCTTTGCTCATTACATCAACCAGTTACTAGAAACAGAAGAACGTCGCGAATGGGTTGGACGTCGCTGCTCTAATTCAGTGATGTACGACGGAATAGCAGAATACTCGGGAACAGTCTTCCAACCAACAATCAGCGTCGAAATGAATGTTCCAAACACGATAATAAATGAGCATAATGCCATGGCCCATGAGAATCCCAATTTCCACGATCGATCTCTCAGATTCTTATCATGACCAAGCATGTACTTTACCGCGCCAACTCCGACTACTTCCACCACTGAGATCAAGAATAGTAAGAGCGAGATCATCTTCCATCCTGATTCTCTCTTTTGACGCGATGATAGTATCAATGTAACGTATGAAATGCAAACTGGGCCAATCAATACTAACGACATCCACATCATAAACGACGTTGTTCTCCAACTCGTGCAAAACTGCCTATCTCCCGATGTACATTCTTCTCTAGGAAACGGAACACAGTTCTCTGTCACTGACGAGCATTTCTGATGCAGTCCATAGGTAATTACAATCGGTTGACCATTTATATCCTCAGGAAACCACTCTGAACGTAGCCAATGTGGAGTAGCGATTGCAGCAATAATGAATCCCAAGGCGACAACAATTGACGTAAATGATCCTAAATAAAACACAAACAACCGATCTTTAGTCTCCATCTTCAACTATGACAATTGTACAAGTCAACTACAAGTCTATGGGTCGGTTTGTGGCAAAGTTGTCTACGTTATCAAGTAGTCTGATCGACGAGTGACGTCACCTTTCTGACACGAGTAAAGTTAGACGTGGACAACGGTAGGTTTATCTGTCTCCTTGTCTTCGCTATGATAAGATTAGTTTAATTTATTAGTAATTTCTGGTTCTGATAAGAATAATCCTTGTTCGTGGAGATTTCAGTTCAATTAACTTCTTCAACATGTTGGCGCTCATTCTGCTGTTCAGGCCGATGACATCAGCGGAACGACATGCCATCTTCTATGTACCTGGTCGGCATCATAACGTGTGCCATAGAAACTAACTAGAGAGTAGATACAACACATGCTAAAAAGTGTGGTTATATTCCTCCTCTAGTTCTTTTTTTCTATCTTACTGTACAATCGAGACATCCTAAAATGTAATACTTTCAAACTCTCATAGTCTTTGATCAATTACGGCTGGCTGCAAAACAAAAGGCCTAGAACTGTGTAGATGCCCTCTGAAGTAGTCTAGAGAACGTACATGATTAAAGCTTGAAGATGCAAACTTTCCATTGAGAAAATATAGAAGGGACTTTCTCCATATAATTCTACAAAATAGAAGTCAAATGAGTAACATTATCATATATGCTTAGAATATCTGATTCTCCTCTATGTGGCTAATCGATCTTTGAAAATTACATTTATTCCTCAAACATATTTTCTTCTCTTATTCTTCTTATCCTCCTCATCCTCAAAGACATTCACAACTCCAATTTCACCATGCATTTTCCTCGCCAGAGGAATTTCAGGTTTATAAGCATCATTTTTCTTCCTTCGTGACGAAGCGTTATTACTACTATTCTCGCTTCCAATTGCGACAGAGGCAGCCACAAGGTCAATATCTGCCGTAATATCGTCATCCACGTGTCGTACTTTTGGCGGTTTTTCCATTACTAATTTTGCACCTTTTGTTGAATGTTCGCGAGAAAATAAAACGTGAACACCACCGGTTGATGTTCCAACTGCGATCTGATTCAATTTCGGATGCCAAATTGCGCGAACTACCGAAACTGACTTGGGATTTTTATTTGTAGTGTTTGTTGTACTTTGATTCTTTTGATCATCCGGTATTGAAAATTCAAGAGCTGTAATTGTGCTCAGGTCCGATTTGTCTAGTATGTGTAATTTTCCGATTGGTTCGTCAGCTGTAGCTGATGTGCCTGTGATGATATATCGACCATCAGGACTAAATCCAACACTTGTTTCAGGAACCTCATTCGGCAATCCAGCTCGCACCATCATAGGTTTCTTAAAACTTCTCGTATCCCATAACTTTACTGTTCCATCTCCTCCACGACTCACCAAAGTAGTACCATCATTTGCATACTCAAGCGCCGATGTCCATGACCCTGGCTCATGTGCGTCAAGAATACTTCCAGCAGACCGATTATACGGACCCGTAGCACTCCAGTATGAAATACTTCCATCATTAGCAGCACCAGCAATGTATTTTCCATCGTCGGCTTTCCACGCCAGCGTGGATATATGAGGTTTTGCATGTTTAACAGACCGAGGTTTTAGAATGATTACATTTTGCTGCGTACGTCGGATATTTGCGTCCCAAATTCGAATAGTAGAGTCTAATGATGATGTAGCAAATTTTGTGGTATCTGTAGGATGCCATTTTCCGGATGTTAATTCAGCGATGTGCCCTGAAGTATTGTTCATATCGCGAATATACATATCTCCTCTGACGAATTCCGATCTACACAGTTAGTATTCTCCCTTTTTTTTAAAGATACAGTATACATACACTTCAACACCATCACGGGTGTATATCTTTGCTTGGCTCGAGCTTGGAATCACCAGTAAATGTTCACCCGACAACGAATACTGCACGTCACGAATTAAATGCGACTCAACAGGTTCCAGCGATCTGAACGGTCTTTGGAATAGCGGATTCATACCGTTAAAGTCCCACAGATCTAGATCAAAATCATATGCTCCAGAAGCTAACCTGACTCCAGCGGGATCAATGTCCAGTGCCGAGACAGTCTGTATAAATTAGAACCATGTACTGTGATATTGGACTTTCGACATACCTTTGTATGCTCCTTTAACAGCAATTCATGTGAAATCGGCAATTCTTCAAGCTCATCGTCTTCATCACTTTCACTCTCACTATCACTATCGCTATTTTCTTTCTTTACATTGTTTTTTTCTTTTGATTCCTGCCGCGCAAGGTAATCTTTTCTTAAACTCTTCTGATATTGCCCTTCAAAGTCATGCGTCCCGCTTTGTCTTCCAAACTCAGCTGGTAAAAACTTTCGAAGTTTTTCATCTTCGTCGTCACTCTTTTTAGTTCGTCTTAGTAATTATACTTTACTACTCACTCGGAGTACTTACCATTGTTCTTTTTGCTGGAATCAGGTTGATGATGAGCAAAGTGTGGACAAGCCGCACAGCTTTTTGATCCCAATGTTGAGATACAAACTACAATCTACGTAATGCTCAAAAAACCCACTGGCAAGCAATTACAATTCGTAGATCTCATCGAAATATGTTCAAATGTTTATTCAGTACAATACACTATATCCCAGCCACATAGCAACTAACCGCCTTTACGTTCGTTTTCTGACGAAACGCCCGCCCGAGCTTTTCGCATCGCATCTTGCCTTTTCCGCTCGTTCTCAACCTGTAAATTATAATGTCAACACCATTCGTAATAATAGATATTTCGTCACCGTAAATAAACGGATAAAGACAAATACATACCACCATTTTTATTCTAGCCAACGCAGGAGACTGCGTAGCAGCATGACACGAGTCAGCAGTGTATGGAGGATCAATAGTGACTTCGTCTAGAACCAAGATCGATTTGCCGACCCATCTGATAGGCAGCCTATAATTTCAGATTAGCTACCCCCAGCTCATCTAAAAACAACACAAGGCACAACAAGAATACACACGTTTTTGTTAACGAGTCGAATAATTCCTGACCCTCAATAGAGACTCCGACACCACGTTGCGCTAAAGACTGTCCCGCAGCTCGCGCAGCAGCGTTCATTTTCTGCACAACGCCTCCAATCTGTACAGGTCCAATCAGCGGCTGTAATTTAGCAAACTGCGCTGTACATTTGCTTCCATTCTGCTGCTGCTGCTGCTGCTGTTGTTGCTGCTGGACTTGTTCAGCGATAGCTGGATCGTCTTCTTTACGTCCCACAACCGAGATATCTCTGATGAATGTCGCTTTCACAATTCTAAAGTTTTTCAGCTGTGGCTTTGAAGAATTCGCAACTTCGTCCTCCATAATCGCAAGGGTATTCGTCAACACATCGTAGGTATATACAGATCCTGTAATCACGTCGTCCAGTGTAGTAGTAATCTTCACCTGCAATCCCACCACCCATTCTAGCGATCCTTGTGTGACTGATTGCCTCAAATGCGGCGAAAACTGACGAGGTTCTCCACTGTTTGACGCATTTTGCAGAGATCCCCGTTGCTGTTGCTGTTGTTGGTATGTTCCCGCGCCAGGACTCTGATTCCTTCTGTCTGCCATATTCACTTGTTGCTTCGAAATTCCACAGATCAAGTCCAACTTTCTGGTTCGTTTGTCTCTTTCTTCTTCAAACAAATAGCCCAGTATTCACAGTGTTTTGCGTCTCTGCTTGTTTCTCCAAAGGTATCAAGAAAGGAAAGCCCAAAAACCACAAACCGCAACTACAAATAAAAAAACACACTTACTAAATGTAACACAACACCATGCAAAACTCAGCCGCTTTACAAATACAAAATAAACACAATTATAAACTACAAATAAAAAGAACTGAAAAAAAAAAAAAGAAACAAGGGTGAACAGGTCGAAATCAACACGAATGGTTGATGGTGATCCAAAATGTTCTGGGAGGCTTCGATATTTGGGTAGCTTCTCTGATTTCACCCAAATTTGTGAGTTATTGTGACTTTTGTGACTGGTCTGTGACTCACCACCTGCAAAACTCATATTAAAACATATAATGAAACTATAGAATACAAAACAGTGCGTGAAAACAGTGCGTAATAGTAAATACATCCGTAACAACGTCATAATAATAGCAAAGAATCAACAATTACACTCCAATTCCTATCAAAACAAAAATTACAACCGTGCTTCCAAATAAGAGTAAAAACCAAGAGCAAGAGAGTAAATGCTGTACTTCATGCAACTAATCCCCATATTTGATTGGCAAACGTTTCTTCTGGTCCCTCGACGTACTTTTCAAGTTCAAAGAAGCATGTGTTTGTCAGTAGTGCTTCACTACCTGCCTGATGCGCTGGTCCAATTCGGGCGATTCTTAAATCATCTGCAAGTTCCTGCAATCCTCCCTTGACATGACTCTTAGACGACGCACTTCGAAGCATATACTTGACGTCATATAAACTCGGGAAAAACAACCGCACAAGACTCAGAAATCCTTCTTCTTCTTCTGGAAGTGGTGTACTCATCATCATCGAGATAAGATATCCAAAATCATAACCGGAATGGAAACTAATCCATCGAACAGAATCGTCGAGAACAAGACCACTACTTATAAACAGCTCAGCAAATGAGAACGGGTCAATACCAAATTCTTCGTGCTTTTTGAAATCAATTCCGGACTTTGTCATTAACTCAATCGAGTCTGAAGAGTACATTTCCTCACTATAATCTGTTAAAAACCTTTGTGTCTGACAGCAATGTCTGCTAGAACATACCGTAAACTAAACTTAAAATTAAACTGCCATGTACTGGGAAGACCCTCTGGGTGATTTCCATGTTCATCAGCAAATGTGATTCCAAGCTGCACTACGTGTAATAGATCCACATTACAGCGAAGCGTCTGATAATGATAATCTGTAGTAGTTTTGAATGATCCAATTGGTCGCGCCACGATTCCGGGAAACTCAGAGTCCTAAATCAAACGTTACTTACTCCATGCTTTTTAGAATCTGGTTACAAATATAACCTACCAGAGAAATGAAGTTATATCGCTCAACCAGCTCTCTTAAAACATCCATTTCCTGCTCGAAATTCGCCTTCCAGACTTCTCTAATCAAAGTTCCCGCTAAAGAAGAAACCTGTGGACTCGGCAAGGCGCCCTGTAATGCACTCTGTAATCCACCATGTGTTGCCTGGTGCGCCATTTGGGGTGTATGAACGCCCTGCTGATTTTGCTGTTGTTGTTGCTGCTGTTGTTGCTGTTGCTGTTGATTTTGCTGCTGTTGAACTTGCTGCTGAAGAGATGCCTGCTGCTGATGTGAGAGCTGCGAAAGTGGTAATTGCTGTGCAAAGGCACCCATATGTGTATTATGAGCACCCGCCATGGGAAACCCGCCCGCTCCTGCTCCAAATCCGCGCGGTAACATTCCTGGATTCATAGACATTTTCAATAATAAACAGTTTGGTCTCTCAAAAAAACTATCTGTTTCTGCTTCTGTTCAATAAAAGTATTCGATATAATGCTGTAATAAGATATAGAAGGGAAGCAAATCAATGTCAATTCAGAAAAGAAAACCAACTCCAGCCATATAACTTGTACCAAATTAACTTTTCCTTCTAATTCAATTGCTCACCATTAAAGGCATCACACAAACTCCTTTCTATATTTAATACAATCAGTCTATATGATCATAAGTGAGAATAATAACTGGTTCCTTTTCAGGTTGGCTCCTTCCTGCCCACTTCTCTTCATCCTCATGACCCTAACCTCGTATCACATGACGCGCTCTACAATAGATCTCATCGAAGTTGAACAACTATATTCAGCGGAAGAAAACGCATTTTAAGAGATTTTTGGTTGACTATTCTTGCTGGTTGTTTACGCAAGATCAATATACAGAAAAACGCTCTATAAAAGAGTATCTCGGATATAGATCACTTAGTTCTAAATCGATGTATACATTTTGTCCCTGGACAACTAGTACAACAAGTTCTCTTTATCATACCAATCGCTGTTATACAAATCTTCTAGACGCCTGTGTCAAGATATTCTATAAAGTAACAATTTTTTTGAAGTCCTTCAAAAAAAGCCTTTTTTACTTGAGATGAAGTTTCACACCTCAGGGAGAATAACAGTGTTGACATCAACAACCGATTCAGGAAACCATCGTTCATCTTTGCCAATTGGCAGATCATTTCCACTCATTTGCCTAATCCATCATCAGTATAAAACTCCAATAAAAAAAAAACTACAGCTCACCGCTTTGCCATTTTCCCATCTTCGTTAAATGTCCAATGCTCAAGTCCATAAGTTCGAAACCATTGGCCAGACTCATCAGCCCACTCATACCAGAAATTGACAGCAATTTCGTTGTTTGTATATGAAAACAGTTCCTTACGTAGTCGGTATTGAGTCTCATTAGCCCATTTCTCAGTCAAAAATCGCTCGATCTCTTTTGTGCCCTGCACAAATGTTGTTCGATTGCGCCAGATCGAATCAGGCGTGTACGCAGCTGCAACCTTTGTTGGGTTCCTATTTTAGCAAAGTAAGCTTGTGCTATCATTAAATGCGCTCTTGAACAATAAAAGCATCTCAGACAAAAGATATCGTACTTTGTGTTCCACAGATCCTGTGCAATCTTCACTTTCAAAGTGGCCGTCTCAAAAGTAAACGGTGGAACAACTGCTCCAGGCACTTTACTAGACATCAATCGTTTACCGACATTTATAGCTTGTAATGATCTATTGGAAAACATTTTGTACATCGGGC
This sequence comes from Myxozyma mucilagina, assembly GCA_030571435.1. Lineage (NCBI taxonomy): Eukaryota > Fungi > Ascomycota > Lipomycetes > Lipomycetales > Lipomycetaceae > Myxozyma > Myxozyma mucilagina. The sequence continues at coordinate 15,323 of JAJLXV010000056.1, forward strand.
TCAATTGACCTTTCTATGATGTTGCTGATCGTGGTGGAGAGTAAGCCTAGAATGATGACTTAAATGACGCGATTACTCAACTCCCACGCAATGGTATCCATCCACATATAATTGCTCACATACATTGTATCTATTTCCTACTTACAACCATTAGCTGAATCGAAATTTTGACGATGATTTTAAAAAACATTGGTATATTACTATCGACATCAACTCCAACCAACACGCCGTATATCAAATCAATCAAACAAACGAACATAGTAAATCCAGTCATAATATACAAATTAAACCTTCTACTTAAGTATGCCACCACACTCAATAAAATCCCACGCGATCAACAGCAGCATCAGAACCATCGATATCCATAATTTCCCCTGCCTGAAGTTCTTCACGAGCCTCACTGACTTCCTCAGATAATTCACCTAATAGACTATCAATTTGATAGATTGCTGTCTTTGTCTTTTCGCGCACGTCAAGAACTCGATCTTGTTTGAGTCGCGCAAGTTGCTCTCGTACTCCCAGTCGAACAAGAACCATTGCTCGGCGTTTATACAGCTCTGTGTAAGTCGCTCGAGTATCATCGTCATCAAGTCCACTTGATCCAGTTGCATCCTCTACTCCCCTCATAATGGCATCATCACTAGGGTAATCTCTAGGGTGCTCCTCAACCCAAGTAAGATTGATCACAATCCATAAACATGCAAGTCGGACTTCATCCTTTTCGTGCGCCATCAACGTAATAACATTTTTTAATACCGATTCATGAGAAATTATAGTCTGACGATGTCGATCATATCCTGCAGCGATGTGCACCAAAACGTAGGCAGCAGCAATAATGATCTCGGTATAGTACGGTTCAGTAGTCAACAAAACTTTCTCATCTTTCTCAATATCTTTGTTTTTCATTGGACGCATGGAAAGTTTGTTTTCAAGCAGTTCAAACAACACTTCAACTCCAACATTAGTCATAAGCTTGTCGATGTAATCGTCACTGCTAGCAATCAGATTTCTGATAAAGTCCAATGCCTGTTCTTGAATTTGAAGTTCCGGATCATTACAAAGCTGCAGTAATAACGGAAAACCAACTTCAAACATAACAAGGCCTTTCGTGAGCATATCTTCTCCGTAAACCATATGCTTCAACGCCCAAACCGAGTTTAATCGAAGTGGTGTATACGGAGACTGAGCACCTTCAACAATCAATGGCAAAATGCCATGATCTAATATCGGCTTGCGTAGTGGCGAGAACTCAAGAACAAGGTTGCAAACTGCAGCCATAGCAGCAGTACGAACTTCCAGACTATCATTGTCACTATCCATGCTGCTAGTATCAGCACTATTGTCTCTTTCGATCTTCATGTGTGAGCTATCTTCGTCTTCTTCTCCGGCAACTTTAGCTGCATCAATCAATTGTTGCATAGAACTAGAGAATGCAGCAGGTTCACTTTCATGATCTCCCGGTCCTAATGTGAGTAGATCAACAACACCCCCAACGATTCCACTCTCGACGAGTGATGTACGAAGCAAAACAACACTTCGGCTTAAAGATCTCAAGACATTGCAAGCCGCAATTTTGATTTCCCAAACTGAAGGTGAGTTTTCAATATTCATGACAGCAACAACGATGGTCAGTGCATTCGCGTCAATTATCGCCTTTCGGTACTCTTCTTTATGTAATCCGAGTGCAGCCAAACAAAGCAGTCCACCAGCAAGAAGCTTGCTTTCTGTCTTTCCTAATCGAGGAGAAGATTGTGAACTTGGTGCCACATGAGAGATAATCTTAACGACCTTTTTAACTAAACCAACCTCGACACAACGGTCAGCCACATCTCCTCCTTCACGGCAAACAATGGCAAGCGTGTGAAGAATGAGTGAATTACAGCTTTTCCCGTCATCTTTTGCGATAGCGTCATCAAGAAGTTTCATTAACGTGGGGATAAGTTGCATAGCAAGTCGTGTATTCTGCGGTGCACGGGTCACTTGATCCACAACATCAGGTTCCGCCGCCGTGTAAATGGTAGTAATAAGAGAGCAGGCAGCAATCCTAGTGGTGGCATCTTCAGCTCGTAGAAGCTTCACGAGTAATTCAACAAAGTCGGGAGCAGACTGGCCTAGCTCGTTTGCGGTATTCGAAGAAATAACACTCGCCAACGCGAAAATAGCAGAAGACAAAAGTTTTGATTCAGCAAAAGATTGTTTTCTTTTTGTAGAGAATGCAAGTAGTAGACTATGTACGAGCTTGATCAAAGGAGCCGAAAGAGCATCGCCGATAACTGCTTGGCTGCTGCTATGCGCTGGACAAAGAACGGGTATCAGATTAGACAATTGTGTAAGCACAGTAGTTTCAACTCCACCGGTGTGACCACTAGCAGACCGTGAACCATCATAAGTTGCAAGCAAACTCGCAAGAGTTGATGGCAATGAAGGATAGGTGACTACAAGGGAACTGTTAGGTGGCCGCGCAGTCAACAAGGTCGTCAGCGTTCTTAGCGATGCAAGTAACAAAGTCGGAGGAGCTGAAGGCTTCAAAGTGGAGATTAGAGTAGAAATGGTACTCGGGGTGTGTAAAATGGCAGAAATATCAGGATCACCTGGAAGAGTATTAGCACTCATCCTACATCGTGGTATTCTAGATAATGCATACTATACGCAAAACTGCCCAAAACAACGCCAGCCTGGACCATGCATTCCTCTACTCGCATATCGCAAATGCCATCTTGTTGCCCGTTAATTATTCGCAACAAGATATCCAAAACCCCTCTTTGCAAATACGATTCTTTCTGTTCAGCGTGGCCGATAACGGAGTTCTTTAGAGCCCGCAAGGCATCGAGCTGAACACCGCAGTCAGGACTTTGCAAAAGCGGTAGAAGATCGATTTCTGAAATCATTTGTAAATAATTCAGCAAATCAGATCATAAACAATGCAAAATGGCAAAATATCAATATTGCATAAATGGGAAGGGAGGTATGGGCGTTAGACAAAGGCGCGCTCGCTTGACAGAAGGCCTGTGGCGAAGACCCGGCGAAAGCTTAACCGATCTCCAAACGTTAATTCAGTCAACCTAACTCTACCCGGCAGTAGTATGGTCCCTGCTTCGAGTCTCCTTTGTGGAAACCTGTCGACGTCCTCAATTTACTCTTCAAGCTGTATTTGGTTTTATTCCTTTATCCTGCCTACGAATTTTATCTTATAAGAACGTCATATAAGTGGAGGTTTGCTGATAGAGTTCAATAGGGTTATAGGGTTGCTGAAACGCATTTATTCTCAATCGCCCATTTATTTCTTATGATTCATGACTTTCGCATTTCACACTATTGATTTATGTAGATTAGAAACCAGCAAATTTTTACTCTGCTTGTATAAAACTTGAGATGAAAACGTAATAAGCGTTCCCTTATAAAAAATCTTTGACAATCGGCATTGATACATGAGAATTGATGCACACTGTATGTACGACTACATTGATGAGAATGAGAACAATAATATTAATAATAACGATACAATTAAGCTATCAAGTAATCAGGCACTTATGGCACAAGTCAAGATCACAAAAGGATGAAAGAAAATAAAATAAAGACATAGCGGACAGTAGCACAGAAAACAGCAAATTCTAAAATCTGAACAAGCAGCCCCCACGACTCGTTCAAACTCGATGTATTTACAGCGTCAGTGCCAAAATCCACTAGTTTCACAGCTTCCAAAAATATCACAACTTTCCGAAAACTATTCATTACCAAAACCCATATCTGGTATTACTCCACGTCACAATCGACTCCGAACGCAGAAACGTAACAACAAGCATTCCCCAATGCTTGTCCATTAGCTACTTTTCAGATTTAAAAGAAGTGAATCAGTATTGCGACGCAGGAAGTGTTGTGGTATCAAGGCGGAATGCCGCGAACTTCTCAGCAAGCAACACCCACTCTTCGTTAGTGACATTGATAGAAACAGATGCAACCAGGTCTTCATTGTAATCATCCGTACGGAAAGCCGGATATTTTTCAGCCAGAATTTGCCAGTCTTCCTCCATAACGTCGATCAAGCGGAACGCATTGAAATCCCTTTCCAAATAAATATAATCGTCCTGCGTGATTTTGATCTCAGACACCGCAGGCCCATTAGAAGAAACAGTAGTAATAGGAGAAACTCCAACAGTGATAGTATCAGAAGAAGAGCCACAGCCTACAGCTTTCTTATGGATATTGTCAGATCCTTTCTTCTTAATACCATCAACAGAGTTATATTTCATCAAACGGAATTCGGTAAACAGTATTACAGCAGGAGCCGAAACGCATCTTCTAGCACGTTTCGGGATTTGAAAAGCAAGCCGAGATGCTGTCCAAATCAAATGATATAGATCAAACACAGGCGTTTGATATAAAATAGTCTAGAGGATTGTCAGACATGTAATTAACAGCAAGATTATTACATACGGTAGTGCAGCTTGTATACATCTGCACTTTTAAGACCAAAAACAGTTCATAGTGCGCCATTCGCAACAGACATTCTATGAATTCAACATGAAGGCTCACAAGAGCCTCGTAAAATACAGTAAAAGCCGGTCTTCGGTAGAGCACGATCTAGGCCATTTGTCAGTAACGTATACAAAGTGTAGCAACAAAAAATCATACCTGGAAATTCTTCTCTCCGTCTAAGAGTTGACGCCATCTCCACGAAATTAGATTCTCCTGCAACGAGTAATAGCGAACTAAGCATCCATTCCCTGGAAATGCGTCGTTTGCCCAACTCTCTGATCCGACAATCACACCTTTAAAAAGCTCGAACAGCAAGTCAAGCAGCAAGAAAGCCAGATTCAAGCTGAAAGATATGCAACAATGTACAAGCTGTTTCCAATATCCAGAAAACAATGGGAGATGATAGTACTCGTAGTAGTCAGGCACGAAAATCAAGGCCGTTATAGCCTCTTCATCTTTGTTGATGATTTCGAACTGGTTGACAAATGTAGCAATACGAACAAAAATCAAAATTTGAATCGTAAAAATCTGAAAGTGCGCTAGAAATGGAGACACGTAGTATTGTACAATATCTCGGCAGTTCAGATTCCAATGTTCAACGGAGCAAATAAGGAGCAGCGGGCGATTCACAATATTCTCCGCACGATCCTCAATCTCTCCGGCCAATTCATATCGATTCATTACGTAATTATTCCAAACCCAATAACCCATGTCAACAACCGGACGACGTACATCGTGATCTTGCATTCGTGCGACAGGACCGCGAGCACCCTGTGCTCGGTGGGCGGTATAATAATCTCTGTCGAAAAGGCCAGTACCAAGAACGGTCTGAAGAAACGGGCTCATCTGACGCACTATGGTAGCTGAAGAAGCATCATCCGAGACCGAGGTATCGTCAACCGAAGACGGCTGAGAGGTAATCGTTAATGGCTGCCGTATTCCCTGTCCACCGACCGCCGACGACAAGAGTCGCAGATACACAGCGGCTAAACGATGTCTGGGAAATGACTGAGCAGCGTTGTGCAGAATGAACTGCATGTATCTGTATATACCAAAACGTCTGCGATTCGGAATTCTTCGGGGATAGTTCATTCCTTGCTGGATCACCAGCAAGAAAAGGATATATCGAACCACCTGAAAAACCTTCATAACTCGAAAAGCAGAAAATAAAGATCAAATAAGCATTTTGTAAGAATACCAACAAGCAAAAAGTTTACAGGCTATGACGACTGTAAAGTGAAAACTGATCGGTAAGGAGGGGGGAAAAGAAGGAGAGAGCGGGGGGGGGCCTGTTACTTTTATAGGCTGGGAGTTTCAATTTGGCCTGACATGAGCCACTAGTCCAGCTTTCCATTCCGAGTTGGTATTGTAGTATTTAATCTTATTATAACTTTAATTTTTGAAGGTAGTTAGTTTTTAGTATTGAACAAAGGTTTTTTTTTTTGATATGTTTTTACTCATCTTGACTTAATACGTCCAGCTTATCCGTTACCGGATCACTGCTTCGGAATTCCAGATTTGAGAACTGCCACGTATCCACGCTTGCTACTTTAAATACAGCTAGTACACTACATTTTAAACTTTTTCCACCACTTTATAACAGCATTTTGATTTATTTAATAGCTAATTTTTAGGCAATCGCTATTGAGATTATCGGTCTCGGCTCTGAGATAAATGTTCCGCCTCAGCCTCAGGGGTAGCCGGCGATGAGTCTGTCAACTTTAATTACCACGATTGTGGCTAGGTTTCACTGTCTGTCGTGGCTTGGTAGTGTTGTAGGCATTTTTACCGGGAAAACTGCTCAGTACAGATTAACTACTGACTATGAGAGAGTACAATCTTAAGACTAGTTTACTATTTATAGATTAAGTATGCTTGCTAAAACTGTCCGAGGATTCTGTTATGACCAGCTCAGGGAAGTGCTTCATTCAGATAATGAAACACATTTCCGATGAAAATGCTGACACTAATCACCTGAACTATCGTGCCGTTTATATATATTAGTCAAGGAGGAGGGTGTTATATCAAGCGTATAGCTTAGATGATGCAAGAACTTACAGGATGACTGTCGACAATTTTGCTGGACTGCTATAGTCAATGTGGTTGAAAGATTACTGTGCTACGTTTTTTCACAAACCTTCAGAAAGAGTTTCTGGTCATGTACGGTCACACTAAACTTGATGTAGTGCTTATATTCCCATGTGGTCAAACTACCTTCGTCATATATATGGATCTGGACCGTTTGCCACGGGATATTTTGCACTCGCCATTTATTATCTTCAATGCAATTCTTACATGCTCTGCTCCTACAAGTACAGGGTTACTGCACGGTGAACCCTTACACCGCTATTATTCATCTTAACATTTCCGACTTCGTAGCAAAAACACATCATTACGTTCTTTCAGCTCAACTCAGTTACAGGGTGCTAGATCATTAATGTCTATATAATCACGCTTTTTTTGATCAGTCCATCCGCGTCCTGTCATCGTGTCGTGCTCAAACACAAAGCAACTTCCTTACTCCTGGGATATGGCTGTTTATAAAAAGAAAAAGAAGATAAAAATTTGCCTCTCGCAATATGCATAAGAGAGTACTGGGAGCCTGTGCCAAATGGGCCTATCATGTGTGAAATGAAGGTTGTATGCAGTCCAATCTCCTCCCTGGTTCATTAGTTGACTATCTCAAACAAGGAAAAGAATATGGTAAATCCACATTGAAAGAATACCCTAATTCGAGCTGATAAGGATAAAAAACTTTTAAAAATAAACGATTTATTGATACAGACATTCGATGTCAAAATTACCTAAACCCTGCTTTTTAAACTCCATATAACATAATCATAGATAAATCAACTATACAAAAAGCAAACATGAACATCCTCCTCCGCCACCAATAATACCACCGCCACCACCAAAATGCCATCCTCTATTTATGCGTGGTATTCTCTTCTAAAAAGTCACCACCTGCATCGCTACTCTTACTGTTATTATTACTGTTAACATTATTACTACCGCCTTCTTCTTCCTCTTCTTCCTCTTCTTCGCGATCGTCATTATCGTCATTATCATTCCTCAATAGACCTTTTTCAGGCTCTTCCTCTAAAACATAAACCGTATCCATGCGTGCAACCATTCGCCGATAGTACTCGTCTAGTGTTTTACAAGCTGGAACAATCCGCCAGCCAACACGCACTAAAAACTCAACCTCGAGTAGATTCAACTCTGCCAAAGAAACACCACCTACTTTGGCATAATGTGCGTTTGTGCAAAAACTGTCGCAAAGACCTTTGCTTGCCACTGTTGCAGCTGTGATGAGAAATCTGTGGACTGTGAGTGATGATATTGTAAATGATGAAAATGCAGCACAAAGAAGATCAATGTAGAATATCATAGAAAGTAGGGTCGATTTTTCTAATGAGCAGAAACGGGTTAATCGGTTGAGATAGTCGCGATGAGTAATTCCTGGAGGTGCACGAGAATGAAAGCGAGTGAGTTGCGATTGCACCAGAGGAAGTGAGTCGTTTAATTGTATAAGTTCAGATAGCATAGATGAGATCAATGCAATTAAATCTGGAAGATCGCATTTGAAAAATTCACGCGGAAGCACTTTGCGATGAATGTTTGCTCCCGCGATATTTGCTGTCGGCGATGACGTACGAATTTTATCTTGCGGTCGGCTCTGTCCTTTATTCTCTGATTCTACCTGTGACTGTGTTTGAGAATCTTTTGGAGATTGTGTCTTTACCAGAGTTTGGGCTTTTGTCGGTCGTGGAGATGCATGGATACGCATTTGACGCAGTTTTGCAAGATCATCTGCAAATTGCGGCCGTATTCGAGGTGATGGCTCGTGAAGAGCCATACTTGCTCGTTTTTGGCGCCGAGGCGATACAAATTCAGTCTGTGCCTGATCTAGTTCGTTCTATAACAAGGTTAATCCAGCCGTTATATACAAAACCAATTATTGACGTAATTACGAACATTTGTCGCAGCGACAGATTCAGTTTGCGATGTCGTCTTTTGCGGGTCTATTGTCGACGCCGCTGGATGCTTTGCAAGACCGATAATATTTCGGACGTGTAACGGCATTATATCAGTTAAAACCAGAGAAACAACGATATAAATGCCATAAAACACGGCGAAATGCCGAAATATCAACTGTGTCTGGTATTTAGAAGTCTTCCCTCTCTTCGTCCCCCCAACACAAGTATCGAAAATTAAAAACAGGATTTGCTTGCGCACACAAAACAATCCAGCAATGTACAATATGCAGCCATATCCTTTCCGCCCAAAAACAAAGATGCCGCGGATTGCTTCAGTGAGAAGAAAGGCCAATTTCTGTCTTTGTGGTGGCGGAAGAACCGCCGCAGCGAAGTAAAAGTATCAAGGTTTTGGGACTCTGTGCGCCGCTGCGGCTGGCGTCTGTCGGATTTTGTCCCTGAGATCTTCGTCTACGGGATTATTTACTTATTTGTGAAGTTGACTGGCAAAACAGCTGGTAAATTATGCCGAATTGTCATTATGTGTAGTGGTTATTACATTTTTAAAAGAGGATTTATTCTCGAATGCATCGGGCCGTGTAACTCTTATCTTGGTAAATCATCTCATGCGCCCTTTCCACACTTCTCTGCATGACTCTCGCGCCATTAGCCATTTAAGTCTTTCTCAGCGTCAACTGCTGTACACAATTAGTATAGACCAAGCACATCTATTTTTCGCAAGATCCAGAATAGGTTTTTGACTGCACGAGTGACTTGACTCAGTAAGTGCCACAGCAATGATGTTGTGTTCAATGTCCACGCTCGCTGGATTGCACATTTAAAACAGACTATAGCCGCTGATATACTATCGTTTTCTAATATGGCTCAGAAAGAATTTTTATTGTAAGTTTTTGCGCGATTCAAAGACGTCTGATTTAATTTCTGGCTACTGTTTCTACTTTGTTCTGTGTACATTATCGATCTGTGACGTTTGCATTTATGGTAGCATATTGATGAAATAACAGTATTTCATTGCCTGAAATACTCCATATTGCTCAAAATACTTCTGTAGTAGTTCATCACTTAGCACATCGTTATTTCTTTCCTTCAAACTTACAAAATAGTTCCAGTACCAGTAAATTAGACCTACCATCCATTTAGACTACTGCGTTTCCTCATTATATGATATCATCAAGGTGATGATCCTGAGACTGTTTTGAAGACACAGTTACTCAAGGTTGTATTTCTTGTATTTGTGGAGACAGTACTGTACGTGTTAAGTGCGCTCATAAATATTGGACCAAGCACAATCAAGCACTGGATCAGTATCTAAAAAGAATCAACGTGAAGGACATGCCCATGCTGTACCCAATGATCTAGATTATCACCTTTATTGACTGTTCTACTCTTTCTCATCCATATTTACACCTCTGCCTTTCCACAATCTTAGAATTGGTTGCAGTCTATTGGCATTATTTAAGAAAGCTGATGCAGATGAAAATCAATTAAGCTCTCAATCTATGACTAAGCCATCGATGACGTATAAATTTTGAATCTTTTCAGCAAGCTGATCCAGTGTCCAATGTTTCGCAAAAAACCAAATGTATGACTTTGTATGATAATAAATATCAGTTGAAGTGCTAATCAAGCTTATAGATCAAACCACTTTCACCAGTCAGGTCTTCAGATCGACGAAAACTTTTATCCGCTATTGTAGTCGCCTACAACCTCGACAGCGAGACATTACCACCGGAGACTAAAGATGCATTGTTACCGACTGATATCCGCACAGCTAAATTTATCGCGCATACAACGGGAGAAACTGGACAAATTTATGTAGCTTCTGATGATGAAGGTGGTCGTCCTTTATGGCTGAAGCTGTCGGATGAGCGACTTGTTCCTACTGTGTTCACATTATGGAAGTGTCCGTTTTTAATACCAATTGTTAAAACATGGAATCCGGTTATCGAGAAGCTTCGCGGGGGTGCTGATATGATGCTGCCTGGCTTAATTCCACCGTTTCCGCCATCAGCAAAGGCTGGAGCCGTTATTGCTATTGCCAGTGAACAACGACCTTCCGTACCTTTAGCTGTAGGTATTTGTCTCATGGATTTGACTGGAGTTACTCGAGTTGTTGGACAGCACGGAAAAGCTATTTTGGTTGTACAGTGTTATGGTGATGAACTTCCTTTTAAAGGAAAGGTTAGTGTACCTCTACAATTGGATCTAGATGTTCCCAAAATGGAGATACAGGAAACTGAAAAGGTTGATAGCCAGAATGAAGCTGATACAACAGCTGGAAAGACGGAGTTGACTGACCCTACGCAAGAAGTTGACGCTTTAAAGAACAAAGTGGCTGAGGTTGATATTGAAGATAGCACAGCTCCGATTGCTGAAGCAGAACAAGGGCCAGCAGCTGAAGAAGTTGACGAAGCATTTCGACAAGCTCTTTTGTCCACCATATTTGAGTTCCGCACTGGATCACTAGCACTAACGCTTCCACAACCGTCGTCAACATTTATATCTGCACAACTACTCCGCCATTTACCAGTCTATTTTGCATCGTGCCAGCTCAAACAAACAACGTGGAAAAAGGCTGCCAAATTCCTTAAAGCGATGGAGAAAGAAGGGCTTGTAAAAATTAAAGAAAAAGGAGGCGATGTTACAATCACAAGTGTAGCGGGTGCGGACCATCAGCTTTTGAAACAATTCAAGCCGTTTAAGGCAGCTGGATCAAACACCAAAAAAGCAGCATCACAGGCAGATACCCCTGCTAATTCACAATCTACGAGAGCAAGTGGTAATCCGGAGAAGTTGAATGTTAAAGAGTACTATCAAATTCGCGACAAAGCGAAACCAATTGCAGAAGCAGTCGGTCGTCGAACAAACTCAAAGGGGTTTTTCTATACAGCTACAGATCTTCGATCAATAGTTTTGGACTATATTACGAAAGAGCAACTTGTTGATGAGAAGAATCCCCGCGAAATCAAACCTGATCCGTTGTTTTCTCGCATCTTACCGTCAGATAAAGCAAAACCAAAGAAGCTCACTAGAGAAGTTTTAGTAGATGCATATAGAGATAGCTGTGCTCAATATTATTTGATTCTTCGTGATGAGGAAACCGAGGAAGAGAATGGGGCAAAACTAAGCAAGGGCACGCCTCCCAAGATTCAGCTGCTTATAACCATGAAGCAAGGTCATAAAGTCACTCGCATTACAAATCTTGAAACCTACAGATTCGATGTAGCTGAGTTGGCCAATGAACTACGCACAGAGTGCGCAAGTTCGACTACGGTTGTCAGATCTATGGAAGGAACAAGCGGTGGTGGGCAAGGAAAATTGGAGATTTTGGTACAAGGACCACAGGGGAAAACAGCTGTCGAAGTGTTGGAGCGACATGGAGTTAAGAAGACTTGGGTCGAAGTCAAAGACAGTACGAAGAAGAAGTAGACTATAGATTATTGAACTATTATTGTGCGGGATGAAAGTCGAAACTCTCTCATAAAACTGTTCCTTTTGAATAGGCTAATATTCGGCACCGAATTCGGTTAAATAAAGTCTGGGCATTGGCAGTCGAGACGGGATTTAAGCGATAAGCGACGATAACCCTTCCCCGCTAATCCAATTTACCCCGGGCCAGCAGCAATTGGAAAAGACATTAAATAAAGCCGTTTGCACTTCTACAGGTGTTATTTTTTTGTATTTTGATTTGTGCTGTATTCATAGTAGCAATTGTGCTCTAAAATACTTTGATAGCAATGGCGTATACTGCTAAATGGGGAATCATTGCTACTGGATGGGTACGACGTCATAATCTCTTCATTTCCAAATCGCTGACCACATTATTCCTTAGATTTCTGAGAAATTTGTCGGTGACCTAATAGTCGACCCGAGTACACGGGGTGTGGATGATGTTATTCACAAAGTTGTCGCAATAGGATCACGATCAGTGGAAAAAGCCAAAGAGTTTGTCGACAAATTCACGCCTGTCAAAGCCCTTGAAGGTGTGCACTGCTATGGAAATTATGACTTTGTATGGAACGACCCTGACGTGGAGATCGTGTACATTGGAACACCTCATAGTCATCATTACAAACTCGTAATTGCAGCTTTACGTGCAGGAAAGAACGTACTCTGTGAGAAAGCCATGACTATCAACGCAGCCCAAGCAGCACATATCGCTAAAGTAGCAGAAGAAAACAATGTTTTTGTAATGGAGGCCATGTGGACCCGATTTTTCCCAATCATGCAGAAAGTTGCATCTTTATTGTGGGATGAGAAAGCCATTGGTACCATTCATCGGTTGAGTACCGATCTGTCAAATAGTTTTGAAAAGGATCCCAATGGACGCCTGTTTAATCCTGCTCTTGGAGGCGGTGCTTTGCTTGATGTGGGTGTATACGCACTGACATGGGTCAATTTTATCTGCTACAATCATCCGGATAACAAGCAAACTCCGCCTACGTTTACAAGAGCCTCAATTCTCAAGTCTGATCTCACTGGTGTTGACGAACAGACTGTTGTAACGCAGGTTTGGGATAAAATCAGAGTCATCTCTACAGCTACTGCGTCACTTGTTGTCCCCGGGCCTAAAGATGCTTTTGTACGTGTTGAAGGCTCGAAAGGAATGCTCATAATTCCTGGCTCTTCCTGCAAACCGCAGAAAATAATAGTCCGACCCACAGGTGGTGAGGACATCGTTTACGACTATCCTGTCACTGGTGGACACGGAATGTTTTGGGAGGCAGACCAGGTTGCCAGAGATGTACGAGATGGAAAGAAAAAGAGTGATATTTACCCGATTGATGAGACTGTTTATATGCTCGGTATTTGCGACGAAGTGAGAAGACAGAATGACTTTGTGTATCCTGCGGAGATTGAGGCTGTCGAGTAGCATTCGTATAGCCATAGACATACAATAGATAGATATTTGGTCCCTGTTTTCGAATGCGCCGTGCCGCTTTCATTAATATACTGCTTGCCCCCTCCATCAATATAGCTTTAATATTCAATGTTACGAGCTTTCAGTAGGACAATTAATATATAATTGGTCAATAATGGCACTAACGGCTACTTTTAAGACCAATTTCTAGATCAGCACTATCTATGTGAAATTATTTTGGAAAGTCCGAGTTTTAAGCCGCTTCCAGTTGTGGATGTGTCTGAGTGCAAGTTCTGCACAGTGTTCCAGTGACATTCAACTGAAACATCATCAGCGTTTGATGGCAATTAGTATAATAGCAGTTTAGCACTAATTTCACATGAGTTATAGAATGAGCCATTTGAACTATGGAAAAGTTACAAGAAAATGAATCCTGTAACGACGCAGTAATCAAGACTTTTGTTTCGGAGACTCACAAAAATCATGAAGATACTAGCAGACACGGTCAAGTAGTCTATACTTATTAGACTTATCAAGTCAGCATGTTACAAGAATATATGGTAATTGTATTAAATCCTGTCATATACGAGCTGAATATTGTAAAGTATAAACTAAGAGGTACTTCGATGGACGGAAAAGCAAACTACCGTTGACACTAAGTGATTAGTTGGTTGATACTTATACCGAGCAACCGAGCAACGGTAGTTTAACTCATATTCGGTAGTTTCACGAAATAAAAAGCAGAATTGAAACTATAAAGCATTAGGGGTTCATTGATTCTTACCAAGGCAGCCAGTAAGACAAATCATGTCTATCAATCCAAACTAGTTAACAGCGTTACAAATAACTGTGCCCTTCACGTGCAGCAGAACATGACGTCAGCAAAACATGAGCCGCACAAGCAGTTCGTGCAAAAATCTTTGGACGTAACAATAAGTTTGTCAATCATTAATTTTCTGAAGTAGTCCACGCAGTCGTTGTCGCCACAGAAAATTTCATCTTTTTAGATACTGATTTTGGTACAAAGGTGCGTCTTATTTATTTTGGGTAAGTCGACATTATTGTTTGGAACATGATTGCGAGAGACTTTTGGTCATATTTTGTGGTTTGCCTCAGGGGTGAACAATGAGAAGGCGAACACACGCGTGGAAATATACTGTCGAATATGATGCTATACCAATACACTTCATTACTGAAGCTCTTTTTAATACCAGCTGTATTCCCTTTCTGTTCTCGATGATGGTTCCGAGATGATCGACGCAGATATTCGGACAGTAACTCTGTTGTCAGCGTTCTCAATCTGTTTACTATGAACATATTTGACCAAAAAACATACCACGCTCTTCTCTGTCGAAACGCTCAATATTCATTGATCCAACACGCACAAAATGTTTTTTCCTTATTTCTGCACAGTTTGATACCTCGCCGAAACAGCAGGAACCCCTGTCTTTGATTATTTGACTTGACAGTGTCGCTACTGTTCAGACTTGAGTATTTCAGCTTTTGCCACTTCTTTGCATATAAATCGTGCCCACTGCACATAAGTCCATATTTGCTACTCCGCACCTCTCCTTCCTGAATGCAATCATACCATCTTATTGTTTCTGGACGCCACATTCAGTTACGCGCCGCGCTTACTTAACAACTGGCTATTGGGAGTTCGGCGCTGCCGCCGACCAATGACCATCTCGACCAAGCAATAAGCTCGTATTAGTTTTCCCCGCGACTGCCGGCAGTAATACAAAAGCATGACCAAATTCTCTCGCATTCATTAGCACATGTTTGATTTTGGCGGTTCAAGTACTAATTCGATTATATTTCTTTAGTGCACAGAATTAGTATTTAGATTTTCGATGTCCTCGAGCAGTAACAACTCGAGCTCATCTAGCCTCACCCCGCTCGCGCTTACTGGTCCTGCCCCACATCACCAGCTCGCGCGATCAAGTTCATCGACACCAGTTGTTTACCCTACCTCTCACAAGCGCACCGCTCTTACCGATACTCCACTTGCTTCCTCTGCCAGCTCACCTCGATTTGCTCCTAGCGATGGAGTTAGTATACCGTCATATCTAGAACTACCAAGGCGTGCTACCACCCTTGATGTGCCAGGACTTACCAGTAGTAGAATATCACCAGGTACGTTTGTCACGATTTGCTCCTAGAAATTTTGCTGATTTGTAAGACGGAACTATTGCCGCTCGCGATGTTGGATCAAAGTTGGTTATTGTCATGGTGGGACTTCCCGCTCGTGGTAAATCATATATCACCAAAAAACTTGCTCGTTACCTGAATTGGCTTCAACACGAAACAAAAATTTTTAATGTTGGAAATACTCGCCGTCAGTCAAATCATCACGTCGGCCCTGCGACTCATCCTCTACCTGATTCTCCGGTTCTCAACAGCCAACAACAAGCCGAACCAGAGACTTCTCATCCTGCCAATTTCTTTGAACCAGATAATAAAGAAACCGCTGCACTTAGAGAGAGCTGGGCTCTACAGACTTTGGATGAGTTACTCGACTGGATGCTTCTTGGCAATGGTAGTATCGGAATCCTTGATGCCACCAATTCTACAATCAGGCGGCGTCAGTCTGTACTCAATCGTGTGCAAGATAGGTCAAACGGGGAGCTGAAAGTTCTTTTCCTCGAAAGTGTTTGTGATGATAAAGATTTGCTGGAGCAGAACATAAGACTCAAGCTTTCGGGTCCTGATTACCGTGGCCAAGATCCGGCTGTTGCTCTCGCCGATTTCCGAATGCGTGTCAAGAATTACGAAAAAACATACGAAACCATCGGTGATTTTGAAGAAAAAATTGAGGGATTGCAGTATGTCAAAATGATTGACGTGGGTCGCAAAGTTGTTGCCTACAATATCCAAGGTTTTCTTGCTGGTCAAGCCGTGTATTTCCTCCTCAACTTCAATCTTGCACAGCGTCAAATTTGGATCACTCGACACGGAGAATCGGAAGATAATGTCAAGGGTAAATTGGGAGGAGATGCGCCATTAAGTCCCAAGGGTCGTAAATACGCTAAAGCTCTTGCCAAATTTATTGACTATCAGCGTCATGAATTTCGAAAGCGACAACTGGAGCAATATGCTATGGAGAAGAATATGCCAAAAAATGCTAGCTCACAACCAACAACGCCAAAAGGTGAACCGGCTGAGCCTCATTTTTGTGTTTGGACAAGTATGCTACAAAGATCGATTGAGACATCTAGAGGTTTCGATGAAGATGTCTATGATATCAAGCAGATGCGAATGCTGAATGAGCTGGGATCTGGTGCCTATGATGGAATGACATATGAAGAAATACGGCAGAAGTTCCCGGCGGAATACAAGGCACGTATGGCTGACAAGATTGGTTATCGATACCCTGGTGTCGGCGGTGAAAGTTACTTGGATGTCATCAATCGATTACGCCCGGTCATTACGGAGGTGGAAAGAATGCACGATAACGTTTTGCTTATTGGACATCGTGTGGTAGCACGTGTTTTACTTGCATATTTCATGAACTTGGGCAGACAAGCTATTGGTGATTTGGATGTTCCGCTAAACACTTTGTGGGTTCTTGAACCTAAGCCTTACGGAGTCTATTGGGCAGTATACCAATATGATGAAGACAAAGACTGGTTCTTCAAAGTCGAGAATTCAACCCACGGACACCACACCAACCATCAAGGTCGACATCACCCTCATCCCAATCATCATACGCACCCACACTATCACTCAAACTTGCAACAGCAAGTCCCTCGCGATAGTTTAGAACGCAGAGTCTCAGACCTTTCTTTGAATGCTCCGCAGCCAAGAAACACAGTTCATGATGGTGATGCGTCACCTCCTCCGACTCCTCCTCCGACGGTGACGGTGAACCGTCCAATTGATGCAGGCGAATCGGAAGACGAGAAACCATTGTCGATGGGGCCGCCCCCACTTCCATTGCCTAGGGTGCCCGAAGCATCGCCAATTGATTTGTCTAAAGCGTAATGCTTCGGCGATCGTATGATTTAACGTTTTACATGCCTTTGATCATGAATTTTATTATTTGAGAATTACGTCGTTGTCGTTTTATTATCTTTTTTGTCGTAGCTTTAAGTGTTGGCTATGTGAGTTGCCTGTGATGCTGGATTTTACAGATAACAATGAGATTATATGTAGTATTAGGAAACAATATTCATACAACGCGGGTCGTGATGTGATTTTGATTTTATTTTAGAAAATACACTCCTCTATATCTTTTTATCGTGTTATCGTAAAGGTGAACTAATAATTACAAAACGTCATTGTGCAAGCTTCTTAGAAAGTCTTGACAGTGACATCGGCTGGAAGTGGAGCAGGCACTTCCCATTCGTAGCCAAATCGCTTCATACCTTCTTTCAACTTTGTATCAATGACCATGAATCCAACGTTCTTTGACTCGCTGTAGTAATGTAAAACGTTCATTCCACGCATTGTCTCTTGTTTGGTAAGAGTGCTCTTACCC
Source organism: Myxozyma mucilagina (assembly GCA_030571435.1). Taxonomy (NCBI): domain Eukaryota; kingdom Fungi; phylum Ascomycota; class Lipomycetes; order Lipomycetales; family Lipomycetaceae; genus Myxozyma; species Myxozyma mucilagina. Next base: position 33,138 of record JAJLXV010000056.1, read on the forward strand.
TCCAGAGTCTTGTAGAAGCAATCCTTAATCTCGAGAGCAAGTTTCTCAGTATCAGCTTTGTCTGTGATGTGACCGGCGCATGTAATGACACGTTTGCCGGTGGGCTCTAACTCCTTATTCTTCTTCTGGACATACTCAATCATGAAGTCAAGCGACTTGCTGAAATCATACATATCAGATGTGTCGATTATGTAAACAGGAATCTCCTCGTACAAGGAGTCGCCAGCAAAGAAGACTTGCTCTTCGTCGTCATACAAAGCAATTTCGTCGGGAGTGTGTCCGGGAGTAAGAAGCGACTCCAAGTGGAGATCAACACCCTTGTAGCTCAATTTCTCATTTTGTTGAAGCCAGTGGTAGACATCAAATTTAGGTGTAGGGATACCAAAGTGGCAGCAAAGAGAGTTGCATCCGAGATCATTCAGAATGTATTCCTTGGAGTAACCGGAGATGAAGATGTCGGCATCCGGGAACTCAAACATACCACCAATATGATCGTAGTGAGTGTGTGTAATGAAGATAAGCCATTGCTTCTTTTGTCCATCGGCAGTCAAAAGGCGACCCTCAGCATCAAGGTGCTTCTCAATGTAGCTGCGAATCGATTTTTCGGAGACAGTAGGATCGCGGCAGTGATTGGGTCCGCATCCGGTGTCAATTAAGACCAAAAGAGTCGGGTAGACCTTGACGTAAATGAACGGAAGTTCCTTCAACGAGTCATCCTGCACGACTCGGTAAGTAGACTTGTTCAGGGTAGTCCACGAGAAGCAGCTAGTTTCTTCGGCCATTGAGTATATCTTAAGTCAAGTAATCTTTCTAAGTACCAGCTTGTTGCGGAATATAAGTGTTACAATCAATACTGATAAAGCAATTTGATTCCAGAGGATTCGTGCGCCGGACTTAATGGCTACCTTCGTAAATGATAACGACCATTCCCGATAAGGCGAAATCGTCCCGTCATGTCAAAGCTTTAAACCTTAATAAAAGCTGTATGCCTCATACTATGCGGCTCAATGTGCTTTAATTCCAGCTTTTGATATAGTTTGATGTTAAAGAATCGCATTTGATGTGTACGATAATAATCTGAAATTGGACGATTAATGCAATTTTAGACTAAGAGCAATATTCATAGTTAAGCTTGAAATGGGAGATATTGAAGAAGACCAAAGAACAAATGCTAATCAGGGGCCGTGCTTCCAATCCCATTGCATTTACAAACACTGTAGTTATCGTCTGATTGCCAACTCCCAGCACATTCATTGATTTTTACTTTGAATAGTGATTACATTTAGCAAATGGCAGCGCTTATCGTATGTATCACTTTTCTTTTCCACTTCAATTTCACGTGTTTGGCTCTGTGGTTTTTATTTATTTGGTCCTTCTGCCATGAATCTTTGAGCCCTCTAGAACGCGGCTTGAGATGGTGTCTCAAAATTTAGATTGGAGGCCTGAATCTTATTCCTTTATCGGGTTTATCAATCCCCGGCTTTATCAATCCCCGGTGCATCAACCTCTCCGACAAGCTCCTTGACTCTCAACTCTATATCTGATTTTGTTAAGTAAACCAAATTTTTCAGGTCTACTGCTTTTGAAATCAAACAAGTCACAATGGCCGAGGAAACCAGCTGCTTCTCATGGAAGCCACTTAACAAGTCAATCTATCGTATCCTCCAAGAGGACTCTCTCGGAGATCTTCCTTTCATCTATGTCAAAGTCTATCCTACTATAATTGCGCTCATTGACACCGGAAGTGGACCAAACCACTGCAAAGACCCTACTGTTTCTGAGAAGTCTATCAGAGGATTCATTGAGAAGAAGCTGGCTGCCGAGGGTCGGCTTTTGACCGCTAATGGCCAGAAGAAGCAATGGCTGATTTTTGTCACACACACCCATTATGATCATATTGCCGGTATCCCTCAGTTCCCTGATGCGGATATTTTTATTTCTGGTCACTCAAAGGATTATGTTCTCCACGATCGTGGATGTAACTCTCTTTGCTGTGCCTTCGGCATCCCAGCCCCAGAGTTCGAAGTTTATCACTGGCTCGAGCAAAATGAGAAAGTTACATACAAGGGTATTGATTTGAAGATTGAAGCTTTGCTTACTCCGGGTCACACTCCTGATGAGATTGCTCTTTACGATTCTGAAGAGCATGTCTTCTATACTGGCGACTCGCTCTATGAGAAGGTACCTATATATATTATCGATACCTCCAACATTCCCGATTTTAGCAAGTCACTTGATTTTATGCTTGAGTTTGTCCATAAAAAAAACAAGGAGATTGAATCCACTGGAAAGCGATTGATTGCGCTTGCTGGTCATGAAACCGACGAAGCCGATGCTGAGAATATGATGATCGAAATCAAAGAGGCTTTCTACGAAATGCTTCAAGGAAAAAGCAAGCTTACCAAGCAAGAGACCATGCGCGGTATGAACGTTCTTACATATATGAATGCCACCAAGAACGTGGGTTTCCTTTGTATCGACACGAAGCTTAAAGAAGGTTTGAAACACTTTAATTACGACTGGGAACTTCCTGCTCCTTTACCTGAAGGTGCCCCTGCTAAAATCTTTGAGTAAACAATGCTGCGTCTTGTCCAGAGATGCTGTGTTTAGATGAGAATTACGGTGAACTGGAATGTACATAGAAAACAGAGGTTTAAAGATGAACAAGTAAATAGTCATTTTTTTAGCATTTTCTCTACCTTGGCACAGACACTGTAGAAATCTATTAGCAGGTGAGCTACAGTTTAACTGAAATATCACCTATTCTGCATTTGAAGAGTAGAATGAGCAGATTGCGCTATGATAGTTTTTTGCTGAGCACGTTCTTCTTGCTGAGACAATCGTCACGTGTCGAGTAGGCTGTATAAAAGTTATGTTCTCCTGTTCAGCAAGGCAATTCTCTAACTCACCTTCTATGGGCGGAGCGATTTCGAGTCCAGTCCTCTCAGATATCTTATCTGAATATTTTTCTGTGGCTTTAAATTAATTTTTGTACTTCTGAATTGGGATCAAATTACGCAAGATAAGTAGTAAGTGGAAGATACTGAAGAAAGAACAGAGCATGTAGCAATGATGCTCAAGCGACTTGTGGAAGTCTTGAGATTCAACTTAAACTCTCAAATATATTCCAGTGCAGCTGCAGTTCTCTATTTTATTTAATTATGGTGACACTGCGAGTGCTGCGGTTCGAAGGTAGGTCAAGCGGTTTAATGTTAGTGTAACAAGGGACGATGGACGCTTTCAAGATGCCGCTACTTTTCCCTCGTGTCAATTCATCAGCAAAGCAAGGCATGTCATTCTACTTTGGTTTCCATAATCAAAATCAGTTACTAGTTTTCAATAGTTCAAGACAAGGATCAGCGACAACAATAGCTTCACTCGACGATCAGTCACCGATGTTGATTACTATCGCAGATAACTATCTCCGAAAGTGTTCATCTATAACAGTTGACGAAAAGGTACGTGATTCCTTTTTTTTATATGTGGGGAAAGTTGGGAGAAAGTTGCTCCAAGCCAGGACTGTACTACTCTGTTGTTCTTTCGATGATACCCTTCAATGATAACCTTTCGATGATACCCTTTCGATGATACCTTTTCAATGATACCCTTTTGATGATACCCTTTCGATGATACCCTTTGATTTGGTTGATTCAAATACCCTCCTTGTTTACTTAGAGTTGATGGTATTTTAATGGTGCTATGAATTAATTGTTCATGAAATGCTATGTGTTAGAAATGGTTATTGATGATATGAAGAAAGATTTTCAATGAACTATACATGTTTGCTTATGATACATTAGATGTGATACCTTATGAGCTGAAAGAGATCTATACCCTGCATTTCAATATTCCAGAACAGCTCTCCGATATGTGTAACTTATGACTATAGATTGATGCCTTAGACATGACACGCGATGATTCGAAGATGATCAAATTAACAATGTTAGAAATGATTAATGATGAAATTAACGATGAAATCATTCATACCTCTAATGTGATACCCTGTGATTTGTAAGTTTTTTTATACCCTTGATGATTGGTATGATGTTAATGACTATACGATCATGTGATGTATGATTATACCCCTCGATTATTTGTAGATAGAAATGATACCCTTACAATTTCATATTTCAAAAAAAACTTGTTAAAACACACAGCGTAGAGTAATTTGTTTTTGTAAAAAAGCAGAGAATTAAAATTAAATCTGCACTATTTATACCGTAGCAAAAACACTACATTAGTGTTTCCTTTTTTTTTTTTTACCTACATGACCGCAAGAAAAGCTAGGAGCAAACAACATAACTTCATAAGCGTTAAATGATACCGCTTTATTAGCCTCAAGTCAATTTGTATCTCTAGAACATGCCTTAAGCTAGATTTTGTTGTGATCGATTAGTGAGTTTTTGCAAAATTCGTCGATCGAAATTTTTTTCAGTAATTTTGACTCATAATTAAGATAACCCTTTAATTGGTGCAAATTCCAGATTTCTAGTTTTACACCAGCACTTTGATTTATATCATTATTAAAAACATTTTCACTACTTGATTCTTTTGTTCAATGTTTCAAGATTTTTTCTTTCGGATTTTTGAATTGATTAAAATAGATTTATTACAGCTCTGTATCCTACATATGAGGTTTACATGACTTTCTCCATTCTTCCAACAAGAGCAACACTTTCCTCATATTCATGCCACATTCCTCTCCAGAGTTTACCAAGTTTCTCCAAACATCTCAAACAAAAATCAAGGTCCGTTTTGTTGATCTTTCTTCTCTTCTGATCTTCGCATTTAGAACTATTATCCAGATCCAATTGAGACTGACAAGCAGGTTGTCTCGTCTCTGCATTCAATATGGCGCTTTGCTCAAAAGAGTTAGGTCCCGACAAAGAAATCACAGCATCTGCCAAATCACCCAACACGCAATTAATACTTGGAAGTTTCACACCATTTAATACAATATGACTCGCAATCACAGGCACGCACAATCCAAGACTAAAAGCCATGAAAGGACCCATCATTAAAGCTGCAACTTCTTCTTTCCCTCCTCGGCTTTCGACAAGAATATTATTCATGTCTATGAGAGCCGCCGCAGCATCCGTTAACGACGAGAAGCTTTTCATGATCTTCGGAGAATTAACAGCAGCACGCACATGCGAAATAGGATTTTCCACAAAATGGAACCCTTCCGTTGTAGACGGTTTGACTGCAAAAACTAAACAATCTTTAGCTCTTGAGCGATGCAAGAGTAATAAAGTAGTGTATAGAAATTGATGAGTAAGAAAAGAAGTCATATGAACACGAACGTAGCCTTTTCGATATCCTTCAACTTTGCTCAAGAGCGTCATAATTGAGTGATCCATTTCTTCCACAAACTGATCTGTTAGGTCATCGTTCCTATAAACCGTATCTGCAAACAGTTTCAGGCCAGCGAGTCTGAAGCAGCCAGAGTCAAACTTCCTGTGTGTATTAACAACGCCAAAAGGTAAGGTTTTATCCACAACAAATGGCGCCTGATCTGAGAATATCTGCGATGCGAAGTCTTCATAGCAGAAAGTTTTCCCACACCAATTTCGCATTCCTTCAGCATAAACCTCATCGCAACACGGCACATGAACAAGACCAGGAAACGGTGGAATATTTTTAGGTGCAGACCACATAGCCGTAGTAGCAACACGAAGCTCCCACAGCATATAGTACAGTCTCCTAAAGGATTCCCGATGAAGTTGGGATGGCAATAGTTCAGCGTGCACTTGAGCAGTGGGCAGTGGACCCGACACATTAGGTGGAATATTGAGATAACGACCGTTTGCATCGACAGGCAAATCAATAAGATTTAGCCCGTACATCTCAATTATAGACGACGTGTAAGTATATAGATCTTTTGCGCGATCATAATGGCCATCAAAAGTAGCAGAAAACGCAAGAAGCAAAGAAGTGTTCAGTTTGATATTTGGATGTTTCAATGTAGATAACCATTTCTCAGCTCGGGAAATCCAGTACATAGGATCTGTCAAATATGGCGGTATGAAAAGATGAGGTACCGATGGAGATCGCGACTCCCGAGAAATAAAACGGCAGGAAATTGAAAACATTGCTTGAAGCATTGCAGCATCAGTCACAATATCAATATCCTGCAAAAAATAAAGCTTTGGTAGAATAAATGGGAATTCAGGGTGAAAACAATCGTAATAAGTATCGATCAAAAACATCACCATGGGCATGCTGGGCAGATCAACTGCTTGCAGCTCTTCGTCGGATACGTTGTATGAAGGCAGACCAAAATAGTTTTTAGATGAAGAACCGAGATCGCTAGAGATTGACTGCCTGAAAGGCCCTATGTCCCGGTGCTGATTTGCTCTAATTTGGTCTATCTGGTGCTGCAGAGAGCATAGAGTCTTTTGAATGTTTACCAACGTCGTAGATAACGAGTTGACATCTGTATTCGCAATGCTCTTAGTAATGATTTCTTTATTAGAAGTCAGAGATGAAAGCGGAGGAAGCGATCTTGCTGTTTCTGGTGTCTCTTCGGTAGTTTCAGGAGACGAAGGTTCAGAGCAAAATTCCGGCTCTTCAACCGCAGCTGCAACGCACTGCTCTTCCATAGTATCTGATTCTGATTGACTTTTTGAGCAATTATCGGTAGTAGGAGCTGTGTTCGTCTCTTCCTTTAGTGCCCCGTCCTTCAGAGCGGCAGGAGGTGTAATGTTTGCCGGCTTTCGCTTGCGCCGTCCACCTCGATGGGACGGAACAAAGATGCACTCAGTACCGAGAGCCTTACAGTTTCGGCAATTCTGAATGCCTTCACATTTTATCTTGCGCTCGCGACACGACAGACATGCCCTTCGGGAGACAGCGCGTATGCGTTGCCGTGGTTCTTGAGCGCTCATTCGTAATCAAATCGTTGACTTAAGTGATGCAGGTCAAAAAACCCAGTAGTATTCAATGAATTGCGGAAGTAGCACACAGTTTTATACTGAGCACCAGCATAGCCGAGGGGCTTTCTTCTATAGAGTTTGTTCAGCACATCCAAATCCCGGTATCCTCACTACCTTGTGAGTTACGCCGCTCAGAGTATCACCGTCGATAATTTGAGGCAATCAAAACACAGAAATGCCGAACTACTATTGATAGCAAAAATACTGATCATATTTGACAATTAAAAAATCGACAAGAATACAAACCCGCCTGAATGCACTTCAATGCAATTCAATCCTGAAGTGAACTTCAACCTCCAGTTCCAAGCTCGGCTAGCAATCGATAAGAGCAGATTTATTTTAAAGTTTTTAAGTTCAAAAACCTTATTTTGTTTTTGCGGGACTGACATTTTTCGTCCAATTGAAGCTCCAATCACTCGTTTTTGCTTATATTTTTGTTTTTTTTACCAAAAAATGATTGTTTTCTAAACATTTTAGTAATAAAATTTTAAAAACTAAAAAAATAAAAAACCGACCAGGGAGAGGGTCGAACTCTCGATCTTACGATTAACAGTCGTACGCCTTAACCAACTTGGCCACCCAGTCACTTTGTTAAAAAATTTAAAATTGGGTCAACATATTCAAAGAATATATATGCCCTAACCCTGAATGATTTTTTGTAGTTGTTTTTATATTGAAATTTGCCTAAAACAAGTCAGTACTGACACTATGTGTATTAATTTAGTTTCTGCAGTGGTAGTAAATGTGAGAGGCATGGAAAGATCTGTGGTTTGCACGTCGAAATTGAAACACGTGCTTGCCCCATGACATCACGCCGGATTAGATCGAACGGCGCGCATGAACACTTGGGAGCTCGATTAAATTGATTAGCTCCCCTTCTGCCGTTGCTTTTTCTTGTTTCGTATAAGAGAATTTTTTGATCCTTTTTGGTACTATTACGAAACTTGTTTTTCTGTTTTGTTATTTCAGATTCATAGTTTACAAGCTTAAAGTAAAGATATGACGACAGAAGGGAAACCGCCTTTTGGTATTCTGGAGATTGATCCATGGTTGAAGCCTTTTGAAACTGCACTTGAGACACGGCATCAAACTGCTGAAGACTGGATCGATCGATTTGAGAAAGAAGAGGGTGGTATTGTGAAATTTTCAGAAGTAGGTCTATAATGGTTCAACGTGTGAAGATCTGTTACTTACTGTTTATGCAGGGTTTTAAGTACTATGGCTTTCAAGTTCAAGAGAATAATGATATAATCTACCGAGAATGGGCTCCTAATGCGACGATGATGCATCTGATTGGAGACTTTAACAATTGGGATAGAGGTGCGCATGAAATGGTGAAGAATGATTACGGTGTATTTGAGATCACTCTACCTGCTGTCAATGGCCAACCCGCCATCTCGCACGGTTCAAAGGTCAAGATTGCACTCAATCTCCCTGGTGGAGGATATGTTGATAGAATCCCGGCTTGGATCAAACGTGTCACTCAGGATCTTAATGTTTCACCTGTGTACGACGCAGTGTTTTGGAACCCCCCACAGAAGTATGAATGGAAACATGACAACGTAACTCGTGCGTCTAGACATCCTTTGTCTGCACGAATTTACGAGGCTCATGTTGGAATTTCGACTAGCGAATTACGTGTTGGTACATACAAAGAGTTTACGAGAGACACTTTACCAAGAATACATAAACTGGGCTACAATGTTATTCAGCTGATGGCAATCATGGAGCATGCTTATTATGCTAGCTTTGGTTATCAAGTCACCTCATTTTTTGCTGTATCTTCTCGATATGGTACACCGGAAGATCTCAAAGAGCTAATTGATGAGGCACATAAACTTGGTATCACGGTTCTTTTAGATGTTGTTCACTCGCATGCATGTAAGAATGTGCTCGATGGGTTAAATATGTTTGATGGTACAGATCATCAATATTTCCATGGCGGTCCTAAGGGTGTTCATTCCTTGTGGGATTCGAGATTGTTTGATTATGGAAAATACGAAGTATTGAGATTTCTTTTATCGAACTTGAAATTTTACATTGACGAGTATCATTTTGATGGATTTCGGTTTGATGGTGTTACGTCCATGTTATACACACACCATGGTATTGGAACTGGATTCTCAGGAGGGTATCATGAGTATTTTGGTGATGATAAGGTCGATAAAGACGCGATCAATTATTTGATTTTAGCTAACTACATGCTGCATAAGCTTGACTCTAACATTCTGACGATTGCTGAGGATGTCTCTGGCATGCCAGGCTTATGTATCGGATATGAGCTTGGAGGAGTCGGTTTCGATTATCGTCTCGCAATGGCTCTTCCAGACATGTGGATCAAGTTATTGAAGGAAGTTAAAGACGACGATTGGGACATGGGCAAAATTGTCTATGAATTGACAAATCGACGCTACAAAGAAAAAACAGTGGCATATGCGGAGAGTCATGATCAAGCTCTAGTAGGCGACAAAACACTTGCCTTTTGGTTGATGGACAAAGAAATGTATACGAATATGTCTGTGCTTAGCGAGCTAACCCCGGTCGTCGATCGGGGGTTATCGCTGCATAAAATTATTCGGTTGATTACGCATTCGCTAGGCGGCGAAGCTTATTTAAATTTTGAGGGAAATGAGTTTGGTCATCCCGAATGGCTGGACTTTCCGCGAGACGGTAACGGCAATTCCTTTTGGTATGCGCGCCGACAATGGAATGTCCTAGATGACAATCTACTACGGTACAAATTTTTGAATGAATTTGACGGAGCGATGCAACACACTGAGGAAAAGTTTGGCTGGCTCCATGCTGACCCGGCATATGTGTCGCTAAAGCATGAAGGCGACAAGGTTATTGCATTTGAACGAGCAGGATTGGTTTTTGTATTCAACTTTAACCCAACACAATCTTTTGCGGACTACCGAATTGGAGTCCAGGTCGCAGGCGAGTACCGTATAGTACTTGATTCGGACGATGCTCAGTTTGGCGGACACGCCAGAATTGATCACGAAAAGTCCCAATTTTTCACCACACCATTAGTGTGGAACGGTCGCGATAACTTTATACAGGTCTACAGTAAGTTTTTGATATGATGACATGCATTTGTGCACCTTTGCTGACAGACTGCTTCTCTTTTTAGTTCCATCGCGCGTGGCAATTGTGCTTGCCCTTGTTAAGTAGATTGGCTTTTAAATGTAGAAAAAAAATAGTAGACAAAGAATAAAGTGGTCAGACGAATAAAGTGCTAGTAACACCGAATAATAACAGACTTGACCGGCAACGCGCTATCAATTGAGCGACCGTTTGTACCAGGTACCGCCGGTCTGGCTGCGGCGCTATACATTTTAATGCAACTTTGGCGAAAAGAGAATTTGGTGCGCCTCTCGGCTGCAGAAGTCCCTGCAGAACTGGAGAAATCTTAACTTTAATAACAGTATTTGCTCACTTGAGGTTAGCCTTATTTAATTAGTTCTTTGATTTTGGTTAAGCCGTCATGCCGCTAATTGCTAAATGTGGCCATTGATAAAGCAATGCATCAGGTATGGTTTACTTTTATAACAATTGACTGAGACTGTCTCTGATCATTTATTGAAGACAGTTTCGTCAGTTCTTTTGGATGTGAGCGTGATGGGATGTGGAGACAACCGTGGCGAAGCAGGGTGTACAAACTTTGGGAGCGGCTTGTCGCAACGAAATGGCGATCGATTCCGAGTGGCTTTTCGGTGCAGCAGCTGCAGCTTCTGATGCAGCTGCCGAGACTCTGGCATATATCGGAGAAGGAGCCACTGTCTTTTCGTTATTGTTTCTTCGGCCGTATGCTTTGGCTGCCTCTGAAATCGTATTTGATCAAAAGCAACCAGACTTTTGCTCACAAGTCAGTTTTCTTTTTGGTAGCTAAATGGCAAAGTCTACTCGGAGTTTAGTCCAATCGTTTTTAGTGATCTGTTTCATTACAGTATGCATCTTCCTTTGGCTTCAGGCTGATATCTCTGCGAAAAGATTGTCCTTTGCAAAGTCGGATCGTAATCAGACAACTCAACAGCAAGTTCTCAAAAAATCTCGTTTCGATGAACCGCCCAAAGGTTGCATTGATCCCTATCGGCTGCCTGGCTACCTTAGTCTACCAAAGCCGGAAGCATCAATAAGCGATGTGCGGTGGGTGCCTTTCTATGATGTATTTCACGACCTTCCTCCTATACCTGAAGCAGAATATCCCGCTGAAAAGAGGTATCTGGACATCGGAGATGACGATACCATTGGATCGCTACTAGTCGAAGATGAGATCGATGAGGAATTAATCAATATTGCGCCTATACAATGGCTCAAGTTATTACAGGAATACTACGTTTTGGCAAAGAAGCTTAACCAGTTCAAAGGGTTCAACGTTCCATACAAATTAACAAAAGAGCAAAATGATTTAGAGAAAACTATGAGTTGGATCAAAGGACGACGGCTACTTCTCATCGGAGACTCAGTTGATCGGTTGTCAGTCCGAGGTTTATGCCTGGCCTTACGAGTCTCGCTAGTCGAAGAAGGAGGTCCATACGGGAAGCGTCAAACCACAGCGTACTGTCATCTTCCTGAAATAGATTTTACTGTGGTACAATGGCATGTTCCCGGTATGTTCACCTATCGACCAGATTCGTGGTGGGAAAAGAAGATGGAGTTGGTGCCTTTTGAAGAGCGATTTGAGCAAATATTTAAGAACTACTCTTTGCCATTAGCTATGCGAAAAGACGGCAAAAGTCCAGATCTGGTGTTGGTACAGACAGGTTTATGGGATGAGCGAGGACTCCTAGAAGCTGAACATGCCTATGAGGAGAGATTCGTTCCTGCTGCGAATAAAAGTCGTATCGACTGGCAATCAGTATCTCAACTGCATTGGAAACAGCTACGATTTATTAATTACCGCTTCCGAAACATCATCAAGTTTTTGCGCGAGATCTTTGATGAAAATACGCCTATGATGTATAGGTCAATCACAACCCGTAAATTTGGCGCGGGATCTAATTTGGGGACTTTGTCTATTGATCGAATGCATAGATCAATGGCTTCACATCTTGATATGGAGGTTTTTGATTGGAGTCGAATTGTTTTTGACCATGCCGCCGAATACAAAGACGTAATACACTTTAGAGATAACAGCTCCATGATTTGGCTTCACAATGACATGCTATTGTCTTATTTATTTAGAGCAGCAGGCGGGATAGAGAATCAGGGAATAATTTTACAGTATCCCGATGAGACTAGTGAAAAATCAAGCGGGGAGAATTGGGCCAGATGTCATCCATTTTTGAGCGGAGTAGAAAATAGGTAGGGGAGTTTTATAGATTTTTTGATTTTGGTATGCACAGTTTACAGTTATGATTTTTTACAATGTCAATGTTAGAAAGGTATAAATTTTCTTCTCAATGTTAAGCAGCCATTTATCACCAATAACGGCAGTTTGTATAAGGTTTGAACAAGACTAGCGATAAATAACTCTTGCATGACTTGTACAATATCACTAAGTCAATAAATATCGCCATGTCTTGCATTCATCAATGCAGTCTCAATCATGAAATTAATTAGCAAAGTCAGTGAAAGTTAAATTACGACCGAGAAACGTATTTAAAATTTGATTCTTGTATTGTTCTTAAAACACCATACTCGAACATAAATCGAGTAATAATCTGGATCAGCAATGGCGTCACTAAAGACGTTAATAAGACTGTGTGTAAGGTAGTTGTCTAGGCAAAGCCGAATTACGTACGTGCTGCAGCATGCTGCAACACTTTCAAATGAGTACGTACGTCAAGCGGCGAGCGAATCGCAATTTAACTTAAATCACAGTATTTCCCCACTATCAGCCTCAAATTAGCATTACACAAATTTTATATGCAGTCGGAAAGGTGGCATAACAGCGTTAATTGTAGATTAGCGAGTCAAAAATTTTGCTAGATCAAGTTCTAGTTATGATGTTGGTGGAAAAAACGGCTCTAACAGCACCGCAAATTGTTGCACAACTTTTCTAAGTTTCAAAAAATTAAGTCATGTCTGAAACAGCTTTTTTTTGTGCCATGTAGTTAAGTGTAATGGACTTTATTTTCAGACACTTATACGTACACGATAAAACAATCAACTATTAAACTAATATCAAAATTTACCAATGCGTTAAAACAAAAAAAAAATTACACAAGAAGAACAAACAGAAAATATTAAACTAGAGAGAAAACAGCACAAAAATTAAGCACATTTAGAAAAATAATTCAGTAAATGAAAAAAAAAAAAACTCGGACACTCAATAGAGCAATTAAAAATTACATGCATAACTAAAAAATTGCAGACGCAAACAAAAATCAATAAATACAATTTCTAAAAAAAACTTATCTTAAAAATCTTGCCGATTCATCTCCAGGTGTGGGATGGAATCCAGGAATGTACGACATTTCGTCGTTAATACCATCTGTATTAAGTGCACCAGCACCGAAAACACCAGCATTCACTGCAGAAGATGATGGAATTGTAGAGTTGGAGGTAGGAGTGGCGATAGCTCCACCAAGAGAAGCTGACGGTAAGGAATCAAGAATAAGATTGTTAGACTCGTCGAATTGTAAATTAGGTACCCATAAATCAGCTTCAATGTCTTCAAGCATCAGAGCTTGATCAAGAAAGCTGGTTGGGTTAGGCAGATCGGAAAACATTTCAAGAAATTGTGTCTCTAAATTCTGCGCAGAAGATGTTATGGTCGAAGTAGGAGTAGCAGCAGAAGCAATAGCTGGTGCGGTCACTGTCGAAGAAGCCGTAGAGACAGAGGTAGTCGTAAGAGGTGGTAGCGAAGTTGCAGCATGCGAATACAAGTTTGAAGTAGTCGTGATTGAAGGAGGGGGTGGCAGTGCTGACGAAAGTGAGGCCGAACAATCTTCGGGAATAGTGACAGGAGGAGCAGGTTGCGGCGAAGGAGACCTTCCATTGACTGGAGTATAGGATACTGGACTCGCAGGCATACCACCGATGCTTTCACTTTCATCAGCAGTCCTATTTGCAAGATCCTCTTCCAACTTTCTAAAAACGCTGCGCGCCATTCCCCCCATGGCTTCTGCTACCCACCAAGTCTTTGAAAGATCATCTAGCACGGCACAGCTCTCATGCCATCCAGCCTTTGCTTCTGGAGATGGATATAAACGTAAATACACGGTAAGAGTGAGAGAGACAGCATAAGGCACGGCAGGCAGGGGAGGTAAAGCAGGTTGAGTTTTCACAATGTGTAAGATCTGCTTAGTGGAATGCAGTAATATGGAAGCGTTAAGCTCAGGTTCTTCCGGAGCACGTTTATGAGCGAGAATGCATGCAGTATGGCGGAGAAGATGCATAAATGCTGCAAAAGGAGAATCATCACTGGTACCGTAGCTAACCTCGAAATCTACCTCAGGAGGAAGTGTAGAACCCAACGGGCGATACATGGCAATAACACTGTCGAGCAATTGACAAACTTCGTAAAGTTTTGTAAGCCATCCATCTTCCGTAGGACGAAGACCAGTTACGCCCACATCGTCTAGACGAGATATAACAGGACGAGCAGAAACGCAAGCAGAAATGCGGTCAAGACACCAAAGGCACCACCAGAGTCTACGCATAGGAGCCTGATCAGGATGTGACCTTCGTTCGTGATGTAGACCAAGAAAATGAGCATAATGGAAAGCTTGTTCTAGATCGGAACACGATTTCTCAAGTCCATCAGAACCTTCAGAGTGTAACGACATTAGAGCAAGCACTCGCACGACGGTAAGTTTGTCGCGCTCAATGTCTGCAAACATAAGAGCTCGAATTTTAGTTGCAGTAAGAGTGGCAAAGTAACGGGGAGAACGTGAATGTATATGTTTTCGAGCAGACGGATGCCGGCAAGCGGCTAGAAGTACCGCGTGTAGAAGTAGAGTCGGACACTCATCACGAGCATGCATCTGTAGAAATGCAGATTTATCGAGAAGCGGAATCAAAGGATGCAGATATTTAAAGTAAGTGTTGATGAGTCCCTCTCTGTCTTGTTTCGGAGGAAGATCAAAGGCATGAAGAGAGTCAAGATAGGTGAGTAGATGCTGATTGAGAGGCTGGTGAATTGAAGCACCTTTTACCCAGACTCCAATTTTATCTTTCTCGACGTTACGCAAAGTGAGGAGAACGGAAGCAGGATCTAGATCACCAATAAAGCGTGTGGATCCGACAGCAGGAGGAACGATAGCAGGCTGAGTTGTGCTTCGCCGCGACTTCTTTGGCGGAGGCTCAACAGACTCGCCAGCATGAGCAGCAGGAGTAGCAACCGTATCGTCAAAAGTCGCGGCAGTAGAAGACGCCACGGGAGCAGCGGCAGCAGAAGGCGATGCCGAAGAAGACTTGCGCTTCGCGGCAGGCGAGCTGATGTCTTGCTTCTTTGCAGGTGGAGCCAAAGAGGAGGTCAGCCGCGTGCGAGCCGCGATAGCAACAGCAGGAACAGTGGCGGCAGCATGCTGCACAATGGCCGCTGCGGTTACAGGCGTAGATAATGGCTGCTGAGTTCGCGGATGATGGCGACGCTCGGCCACAGGTTCCTCGACAGCTCGCTTCTTGGGTGTCTCCACCCTGGCCTTATCCGCCTTCTCCTCTCTCTCGTCGTCTGGCGCAGAAAGTGCTTCGTTGTCCTCTCCCGCAGCATCCGCCTTGGGCGCTTTCTGGACGAGACTGCACGCGATGTTCTCTTTGGTGCAAGGCGCACAGCGCTCGTGGTTCTTGAATGGCGGTTCACACCGTTTCTACGTTCGTAAACACTTAGCAAAATGCACACAGATCAAAAGGTTTCAGCAGAGAAGTTGAGCATACCCTTCGTCGCTTGCATTGCTCACAGGCTTTATGCGCTCGTTTCCGCTTGCGGTAGCCCTCGTCGTTCGCCGGAAACACAAACATCGCACAAAGCCGGAACGGAAAAGACTCCGACGACCTGTGTCACTTGCGACAAAAGCCGCGACTGGCTCCCGCAAATCCCTGTCCTGCGGTCCGCGCAACTTGCTTCGTGCTTCTCCTCCGCACCGCCGCGGCCCAAAAACTATCGTGACTTTTTTTTTCCCGCCATCGGCCCTTTTTTTTCCAACGTCGCCTGGCTTGTTTTTACTCGTTCTACATTTAAACGCAAGTAGAGTTCTACTTTCTTTATACAGAAATTTACATGACCTTGTTCTCAATTATCTTATCTATTTTTTTAGTCTTATATACCATCTTTGCGTAACGTACCCGAGAAAAATAAGCGTATCACGTACGCGCACGGACCACACGCCAAAATCCGTGCTTTCTAATCCACTTTACAGTTGTTGCCAGCATACCGAATTCGGCGCTAAAGTTCTTCTACACCTATAAACCTTGACGGATCAGATTTTATATTTGTTGGCTATTTACAACTCTATCAACGTCTGCCTTTCTTCTTGCCTACAACTTTAAACATACTATTCCATCCATCGTTGGCCCCCTGAGTTGCACCAGCTGCAGTTTTCAGTGTGCGCGCATTCCCTTTGACGAGCACCTCGTTCCATCCTTCGCTGCTCTTTGTTGCTGCGCTGTCTGTCGACTTGGACAATGCACTGCTTAAATTAACCGAGCCGGATGTGCCCTCGACAGCTTTGCGTCGGCGAACAAACTCCTCGGCAAATCTACGGCCATCCATAGTTGTAGAATTAGCGTAAATAGAATCTGCAATAATCTCAATGGTCTCGTTTCCTCCGCTTGGTGGCAGAGAAAGCAACATTGAAAGCAGATCTTCAGCATTAACTCCATTAGACACGCCCCGAAGCGTCGTTCGACACCATTTTAGGAATTCGTCTGCTGAAGTCGATGTCTTTACTACTGCTCCTGCAGGAACAGCAGCAGCAGCAGCAGCAGGTCGTGGAGACGCCACAGGTCGCGCAACCGGTATAGACGCAACTCGTTTAATACCAACGCTAGGAGCCGTGCTAGCGCTTGCTGCAGCTGTCTTCTTTGTGCCAACGGTTGTCCATGCACTTCCGTTAGTCGCAGCTGATGCTCCATTTGAAGAAACACCGGAGCCACGAGCTCCAGACGCTGTTATGTCAACATACTTCTTTCCCTGCGCAGTCATGACACTTGGAATGGCTGCCGCAGCTGCAGCGGCGGCGGCGGCGGCGGCGGCTTTCTTTCGCTTAGCTTCCTCCTCTTCTTCCTTTCGAATTTGAGCAAGAGTCTTCTTTGTTCCGTTCGATGTAGGCGTAGGGGTAATAGACTTGGCCCAAGTCGCGGTTCGCGGAAGTCCCGGGGGTATAGCAGCTTCGTCAGATACAGGTTCGCTCGCTTGAGTCTGAAGCTGCGTTGCGGTTTGCTGGAGCACTTTCTGTTGCTGTGTAGCTTGTTGCTGTTCTTGAACCATTGCCTTCAATTTAGCTTCGCGCTCCTCAAGTTCTTTCACCGTCGGAGCTTTGTTCTTCTTTTCGGTTGCTTTAGCCCACGGAGCAATTGGCACAGATGTCAATGGTGTGCTTTCAGGCTTCTCGGGTTTCTCAACTTTGACTGTAGTAGATGGTGGCGGCAGAGGCTGCAACTTGTGTTTGACAGGGGCAGTGGCCTTCACACTGCTCATGTTTGGTCCGACTGACCAAGTCTCTTCATACCACTCACTTTCGTTTTCAACTTCAACCTTAGTCTCCGGTCCCTGTGCTTCAGCCACAGCAGCAGGCTTGGATGGTTTCGTCTTTGTCGTTTTGGCTACCTCAGGAGACTTAACGGGCTCAGTAGGTTCAACAATTGCAACAGGTTTAGGCTCAGAAGGTTTCGGAGATTCAACAGGTTGTACCGCAATGGTTCCTGGTTCTGGCTGTGACACAGGCTCGGAAATAGGAGCAGGAGCGGGCTCAGAAATAGGCTCTTGAGGCGCTTTCGGTTCTGTTTCAATAATATCAGGCACGGTAGCAGGCAAAAACTCTTCATCGTTCTCATGCTGATTTGTAAAGTCCACAAACGACTCTGCACGCGGTACGACAGCAAAATCCGGTCTTGGAAGCGGCACCAAAAAGGGTTCCTTGTCGGTACCCACAGCGGTGATAAAGTCACCAAGAGTGTAGAAATCAAGCTCGTCAACACGTCTGATCATTAGATCGCGTGCAAGCCAATCATTGGCATACCATTCCTGCATCAACGGACCCTGGAACGGACCTTGCACGATACCATGGTTGTCTCTGTACAGCCAGCTAAGTAACGGTGCAGGGACAAGCATAGGCGGCAAAGAAAGACCCGGGGGCGGCGGTGGAGGAGGAGCGGATTGCTGCTGCTGCTGCGGTTGCTGAGGCGGAGCAAAGAGCGCCTGGGCAAGAAACGGGTCTGGCACAGGCTGAGCCCAGGGCGACGAGGGCGCAGGAGAAGCCGAGGCGGTCACGGGAGCAGGGGTCGACGCAAAGGGAGAGGCGAACGGCGGTGGCATTTCAGCTAAATCCGCCAAATCCGGAAGATTGAGCGTCAGAGACTCGATTGGCGGCAGTCCGTTTGTCGCAGAGTCGGCTGCGAACGACGACAACGACGACGCCGACTCCGGAAGCAGCTCGGGCTCGATCAGACGGTTCGAGAAGAACTTACCAAACTCTGCTGTGCCGCCGTGAGCACGCCCTCCGCCGCCCAAAACACCCAGCCGCGACCGCACTTTCGCGGCCGCTGTGCCGGGTGTCGGGCCAGAGGGGAAATCTATAGGAGCAGCACGTGCAAGAGAGCCATTCTTCTGCATTTGAGCGTACACAGCGAGCAATTCGTCACGCGAGTAGCGACGGCCATCCGCATTCGGACCTGCAACCGCTACTCCGCCGTGATTAATGTGCCCATGTCCGTTTTGATCAAGATCAAGGCTGAGATCAAAGCCATCAGCGGAAACAGAAGAAGTGGGCGTTGCCCAGCCACGAGAGATTCCGAGAGTACTGTGCTTTGGGCGCGTCCTAGAAGTAGATTAAAAGTCAGCGAAAGGCCGAAAGAATCAATTAAGAAAAATTAAACCGACTAGGAAAAACAAACGCACCAGTCGGATCCAAATGAAATTGCGTGTGCATGTGACATTACGAATAAGATAGCTTGAAGAATTTGAATGAGAAAATTGAAGACAGAGTTATCTGCAATTGTAAACTAATAAATATTACTTTGTGGATTAAACGTCAATCTAGTTAACGTCGTGATGTGGTAGCGCGTGCGTAGAAAATCTACGTTAGGGTTCGTGTTTATACTTTCTGCTCTTCTCGAAGGGGTTCGCTACCTCAGATCTATAAACTACTTTTTCAAGCCGAAACTTCCTAACACCAAATACAAAGATAATTGAAATAATTTAGATTAAAAATTTACAGAAACTATTATTATGAAAAAATAGAAGTTTCCTTCTGGCTGAGCATTTGTTCCAGCAAAATAGTTTACCAGCTCCATCTGAGCCTTCTTTGAATGACTTGACTCATCAACCGGTACAGCCCCAGATATGGTTTCTACCGTATATCATTATTCGGAAACACAATTTTCCTCCAATCCTCAGCGCAATCATCTTGTTGGCATCGCTGCAAAGTCATTAGGGTCTTAGGGACCAAGAGAATAAATCAAACCATGATCAGTCAGGATTGCAGATGACTTGGAGGCTATCCACCAAGTCATTTAAACACCCACACCCTCATCAGATCTTTGCAGAGAGTAAAGACCATGAAAAATCGACAGCAAGTCTGAGCTCCTGAACCATTTCTTGTGAAAAGTGCAAGAGCAAGGAAGCCACACTGCTCTTGCCCTGTTATTAGTGCAAGAAACATCTACTCTATCAATCACAAGTATTGGGAGCCAGTTATACAGTTAATCATCTTCGTTTCTGTCATATAACTTCTTGTGCTTGTTGTCAACGAAATCGATACGTATTCTGTGCTTATTTTTAAAGCTATGGATGGCCCTTCAAACGAATAATTATTTTTATCAAGGCTCTGAAGTTAATGAATGTCTTGCTTGCAAACGTTTGTACTTCTGGAATTGTTTCTTCTAAAATCGAAGAGCAAGAATTTTTTTTGGCATTTTCTGCCCAACTAATCTAATTCTTTGTAAAGAAAGGATTGCCATTCTTGGTACATCTCTAAAAAGACTGCATATGAAATCCCATCAAGATTTGGAACATCTTCGAAAAAGCCTGTAGAGAAATCAGGAATATTAGTATCGAGGTGTTTCAAATAACGCTTGCTTAATAAGAATCATGACTGTCAAATCCTTTGTTGATTGTTCATTTATTTTTCCATTTCTACAATGATAAGGATGCTACTTGGGGAGGGCACATAACCTGATAATGGTGTCACGACCTGTACCCAAATTGAAGAATCATTCAGAGAAGTAAAGACGGCAGCCGCTAAAAAGGGCTTAATTATCTTATAATCAAAAACATCAAGTGTGATATCAGATGAAAAGTGTGCTCTTTCCACTGCAAGAACAAAGAAGATTCACAACAGGACTATCATGTAGATCCGAAAACAGGGTCGCTGCTAGAGCTCTCAAATTTGTACTCTAGTCAGACGTGCTACAAGATAGGCCAGTGCTTAAAGTACTTGTATTAAACTGGTCAATGATATCGGGTGAAGCAGAAAGACTACTGTGTTCTTTTGTACTTAATGAGGAGGTCTGCAGCCATCATATTCGCATCGAAATGGTCATCTAAATAAAACGCCATTCTACTCTTTTGTCCCTTCTTTTATAGTAATCCTTCCTTTACCTAAAACTGGCTAGTACATCATTGTGCATCCTGCATATATTTATCCCACAAATATTCAAGACATTCTGATTTGAATATTAACATGACTCATGCAACAAGTTCACATCTGGCACAGCCATGGTGAGTAATTGAAGCAGTAAGAGCATTCAGTCAATGTAGATTCTTGTAGATACACGTGACGCAGGTACGCCTTAAGCGCCGCATTATATGAGGCACTGACTTGAGCTTGTCCGAGAGATGCGAGCGATGAGGCAAGACCAGAAAAGGAAACCCTATTACTGAAGGAACCAGACGATGACGAAACGGGTCACGTTGTCCAAGGAGGCAGAGTTGCTGAGAGCGGAGAAAGGCGGAGAGCTGTAGTTTTGGTGCCGGTGAGCTGGCTTAGACAGAGATTAAGATTGCGATATGCAGCAGTTGGCGGTGACGTCGCCGCTGCTTCTGCTGCCGGCCGAGGTGCTCACCTCGATCCTGCTCGCGCTCGACATCCCGGACCTGGTCGCGCTGAGCCGGGTCTGCAGAAGACTGCGGTCGGCCGCGCAGGACTCGCGTTTGCACCATTTGCGTGTGTATGTGTATCTGCCGCCCTTTCTGCGCTATCGTCTGGCTGCCAGGCCAACAGAGAACGATCTGCTTGCGCGCCATGTGCTGCTTTCGCCGCTGCGGTTGGCGCATAGTGTGCATGTCGCAGTGACTAATCTGCGTATATCAATGGCTCGCAACTCACTTCGCAGAAAACTGGCGCTTAGGCCGAACAGAGAGGAGCTGATTCAGCGCGGAGTGTATCCGGCGACCGACGCTCGCGTGTCGTCTGTTATCGCAGAGCGATGCAAGAAGATTGAGCGGGAAAAGGTCAGAAACATACTGGAGCAGGAACTAAAGGGCCGTGTCTGGTCTCGGTTCTTGAGCTTACTGAAAAGTGCCACTCAGGCGAAGGAAACACAGCAGAGTGTGCGTGTGCTGATATCACGGTACACTCAGCGAAAGCACACGGTCTCTTCTCCTGATACATGGAAAAGGCAGACTGAGAGAGAACTGCCCACACGTGCAAAGGTTCATCGCTTGCGTATGTTCTTTGAGCGTCTATCAAGAGGCCAGAAGATTGCTGTGCCTTGAGCTCGTGTTTTGTTTATATTTGTCACTAATTTGGATCTAAGAGGGTGTAATTTGGTGTATTTCTTGGGGTTGTTTAACTGTGCTTCAGTCTTGATTATAAAGGCTCTTTTCTATAAAGGATTCGTAGCGTGGCGTGGATAGGTCTAGGAGTTTTTTTGGTGGCTACATAATACATGCTTTCTTCAACTGACAACCTATTGTTTTGTTGTATCTACTCTTCATCTTCGTCTTCAACCTTCTTTGCAAGCCCCAGCTTCTTCAGCAGCATATCTATCTCTGCCGGCTTCCACAGATGGCAAATGATCTTTCCGTCCTTGTCCTTGCCGACGGTAGCAAACTCGACCTTCTCACTGGTCAGGGTGGTAGCGTCCATGGTCTTGCTCAGAACCTTCATGGCCAGTTCACCTGCTTCTTGCAGAGTGCAGTCTTCTTTGTAGTCTTGCTTTAATAGGGTTTGCGCAGTAGAGTTGTTTGCACCGACAGAAGTTGCTTTCCATCCTCCGTAGTTTCCTGACGGGTTGGACTGATATAGCTGGAACTCGTATGTCGGATCCCAGCCAGCGTAAATAAATGACACACCAAACGGACGAAGACCTATATATAAATCAGTACAATTCGCCGAGAATAACAACAGAATATACATACCACCGTGCTGAGTGTATCCCTGCTTGAGATCACAGACTCTCCGCACCAGCTGCTCGCAGGAAATCTCCTCGTTGTACAGCTTCAGGTAGTCCTGCGAGTAAACACGTGCGTAATTGACCAGAATACTCGCGTCCGAGTTGAGACCAGCGACAGCACAGATCATGTTGCTGCAAAGAGTCAGCTTTTAATGTATTCAGAACAGTTCAGAAGGCACAGTACCTGTTGATCGTGTAAAGCTTCTCGGTCGACGTGTCCTGCTCGAGTAACTTTGACGTCACTTTTCTCTCAGCAGCCAGCACAATTCCGTCTTTGGCTAAAACACCGATTGAGGTTCCAGCGTGGGAAATCGCCTCTAAAGCGTATTCGACCTAGAAACAGATCAGTTGCTGGGCTCAGAAGAACATTAAAGAAGCCTCGGTTACCTGGTACAGTCTGCCTTCGGGCGAGAAGATCGTCGTGCGACTGTCGTATCTTCTGCTCATTTTGTGTAAACTGTGTGTTGTTGCTTTGTTTTGGGCACTGGGATCAAGATACGCGCTGAACACGGCTGAGGAGCTTCTATAGACTTATTGATGATGACCGCCGTACTCACGTGCGCATATCTGAGCATGCACCGTGTAGTCCTGGAACCACCCATCTCAGTATCGATATCATCAATTTACTGTTCATATTTTATTTGTATTTGTATAGCATTTCTTATCGACTCATGAAAGAGTTCAGAATATGACCGAAAGTCCTCTGCCTCCCGGGTGGACGCAGCACATTGCTCCTTCGGGCCATTACTACTACTACAACAAAGCTACTAAGCAGTCTTCTTATGAACGCCCTGTAGCGGAAAAGGAGAAAACACCAGAGCAGCCTGCAGAGAAAAAAGCAGAAAATGTGCCAAAATCACGAGAAAAGGCTCAATGGGCTGCTGCTTACACTCCGGGTTTTCAACAAAGACAAGAGCGCCAGATCAGACAGAAAACAAATAAAGAGGTTGCTCGTTTATTTCGCCCATTGAATCCGCCATGGCTGTTTGTAGTAACAAATATGGGCCGGCCTTTTGTGCACAATCGTGAAGACGGAGTCTCTTTGTGGAATCCTCCTCCGGATGTAAAGACAGAAATAGACCGCATTCCAAAAACTGAGATTATATTGATGATTGCGCGCTGTCGAGGCTTACAATCTGTTCAAGACGGTGCTGTTCCATTTGAATCTGCCAATGCTGAAACTGTTATGCCTTCTGATGGGCTTGAGTTTATTGAACCTGATGATGTACCTGCTACTTCAACAATTATTCGTCAACGAAATCGAACTCCGTCTGTTGCCTCGGATTCTGGTAGCGGTTCAGAAACAGACTCAAGTGACAATTCAGACGAATCAGATGATGACTCTGATTCTGATTCAGATGAAGAAAATGCTTCAGGAAAAGAAGAAACTATCGAGTTTAACGAAGACGATATTGAATGGCAAATTCAAGCAATGATGGCCGAAAACAGCGACGAAGAAGAAGAAGACATTCCATACGAAGAAAAAGTCGCCAAATTCAGAGATATGCTTCTCGAGTTGGATGTCAATCCATATTCACCATGGCAAACAGAGGTCGAGAAACTTGTGAATGACGAGCGGTATTTACTACTTCAAACTACAAGTGAACGCAAATCTGTCTTTGAAGATTGGGCAAAGGAACGAATAGTCGAGTTGAACGAAAAGAAAGCATCTGAACCGAAAATCACTGTAAGTTTGACGATAAAAATGGCGCCATGCAAAAGCTAACTATCACAGCCCGAGGAAATGTTTACAGAATTCTTAAGGGAATATGCGACACCAAAGCTCTTTTATGCAGAATTTAAACGAAAATATAGAAAAGACGATAGAATGAAAAACTCACGACTGTCTGACCGCGAAAAAGAGAAAATGTACAGAGAGTATATAAGCAAGATTAAAAAGAAATAAAAGTACAATCAAAAATTTAGAAACGAAATAAAAAAAAAAAAACGCCAAGCGCCAAATATAACCAAAGCTCATATTTCTTTCTTCTCTTCGTCGGGTTGTTGCAAAGCAGAAGGTGATTGCGAAGCGGCCTGGATGTCACTAAGAGCCATGGTAACGACATCGACGTCAGGCTCAAGAGAAGTTTTGGTCGCTTTTAAAGACTCGGGAGATACTGGATTTGACACCGGGCTCGGAGGACTCGAAGAGTTCTGCCATGTTTGAACGTCGCTTTGCAGCTTGTTGAGCTCCTTTTGGAAACGCTTACCAAACACATCAATGTAATAGGTCGCTCCGTTGTAAGCAGCTACCATGAAAATGGTAAAGACAAACATTGCAGAAAGATATTTGCTGCGGTACCAAATAGGACAGGGAAGCATGGTCAACATCTGATAACCAAACTGAATGAGCATGAAAGCAAACACTGGAAGAGGTTCAGGGAGACCATTGACGAAGCGACCTAGCATTGTGTCTTTATATGATCTTCGCAGCCACTCGAAACTTGTGAGATACCCAGCTTTGATTTTGTCTTGTCTGCGGATGGTTATGAAAATATGATAGAGGGTTTGCCAGATGATGTACCAAAAGCTCGCCCATCCCATACCCTCTGCCAGGGAGAGCGATTCAAGATTTGCGGCTCCTGCAAAGCGCTCTAATTTATACTCTGGATCTAGTCGGAAATGAATGCAGTGTAGCACAACAGGAGGCAAAACGTGAATAAAAGTGCTAGTGGTCTTGTCGACACTGTGGAGCACCAAAGAGTTACGCCATGTGATGACAGCCCAGGCCAGAGTGCCGTAGGAGAGACAGTAACAGGACAGAAAGAGTCTGCGAGAGGACGGGATGAGCCAGAGCCAGACGAGGAGCAGGAAGTTGACAAAGTAGCAGAGATCGGCGAGAAAGTACTGGTACGCGCGTTTGCGGTAGGAGTAGATGCGGATCGGCATCAGGTAGACGAGCTGCACAGAGTAAAAGACGTGGAACCACTCCGGGTGGCCGCCAAGCAGCAGCCCGCCGAGGAAGACGATGCCGAGGCCGTACACAAACGCCAGCTTTTCGCGCTGGCTGACAATCCGGGCGTCTTCCCACTTTGCTTCCCAGCGCGCGATGGTCCGCAGGACCTGTTTGCGCACCCGGTCAATGTCCTCTTCGCGCCCGCGCATCACCCGATTGCGTGATCTCAGCGCCATTCCCTTGATCTCGCCGCCCGTTCGCCAGACAGAGCTGTTGATTTGGTTTATTTTGGTCGTCAGAGCGAGGTTGTCGATAATATCCAGCATCGACAGCCGCTCAAAGGGCACCTCGGTGTCGTCCACCAGCGACGACCGCGACGAGGACGCCGACTCGGTGCGTTTGAGCGTCTGGCGCACCTCAGACGCGCTTAGTTCGGGCGAAGAGTCACTCATTTTTATGTTGATTTCTTTTTTCTTTTCGTGGGGAGAAAAAAAAACAACAAATACGAATAAACCCCCCCCGGTTTTTACTATTTGCACTATGCCGAATCGCATCTGGCGCGCCGTCGTAGCACGTGTTTTTTCCCCCTACGTAATACCCTAACACACAACTCCAATACCCTAACACGACTCCATTACCCTAACTCAACTCCATTACCCTAACACAACTCCATTACCCTAGGGCTTGCGAAATCTGGTTTGAGATTCAAATTAAAGTTCAAAAGACTTTTCAGAACCAAAACGCGTTTTGAAACACTCGTCCGCCAGAGCGAGCGCTGTCACGACTTTCAGGGCTCCAGTCTTGTCCACAGCACCGAGTCCTTTGATGCCGCCCAAGCCGCCGCTGACACCAATCTCGGGTCACGTGTCGTACTCTGGGTCATCCTCTGGCGCTTCTGGATTCAGATCCGAGCAGAATTCTGTGAACTCGATGTCGCAGTCGGCCGCCAACTCACCGGCTGCCGGTGCTGGTCCCGGTCTTTCGTCGACGCCGGGTCCGCAGCAGTCGCACATCCCGCCGCCGCAGCAGTCGGCCCAGGCCCAGAGCCAGTCGCACATTCCACCGCAGCAGCAGCAGCAGCAGCAGCAGCCACAGTCGCAACCTCACCAGCCATCGCAACCGCAGCAACCGCAGCAGCCACAGTACTCCGCCGCAGACCTCAACCGCATCGTTCTCGAGTACCTCGCCAAAAAGGGCTACTCCAAAACAGAGCAGATGCTCCGCGTCGAGAGCGCGTCCCGCACCCCGCTCAGCTCCCTCGCGGCCTCGCCGGGCCCTTCCAGCGCGACCGAGTCCTCCACCTCTGCACGTGATTCCTTACTCAAAAGCAGCACCGATGATCCCCAGCTGTTCATCAGAGCATACAAATCGCTGCGAGACTGGATCGAGACTTCTTTGGACATCTTCCAGCCTGAGCTGCAGAAGCTTCTCTTTCCTCTGTTTGTCCATACCTATTTCTATCTGATTCAAAAGCCCGACGCGAAAACCCCTGATCCGCCCCTCGCTCGTCGATTCTTTGATACCTATTCTCCCGACCATGCAGTCTTTCATGGCCACGATCTTCAGTTGCTGTCGAGTCTGACTTTGCCGGAGCATCTGACCGAGAACGAAACCGCAAAGCTGTATCGTCAAAATAAATACAGACTCAATGTGTCGCGAACTACCTTTGATCTGCTCCTGCACTTTCTTGATGAAAACGAGAGCAACGGTGGGCCCATTATTATCCGTTTGATTAATCAGTATATTGATACAAACGTTACTTCATCTCGACCAGACAAGTTTGATGAGTATAATCAATCAATAGGGCCTGACGAAGGTATTCCTGGTCATTCTTCTGGACAAGAGCGACGGTTCAACTCTCAGCCAATTCGACTTGGCCGACTGCCTCTTGATGACCGTATGGCCAAGGAGGTCGAAATGAGACTCAAAGCTGAAGACGACAAAATGCAAGACAACAATGACATTGCCGGAATTCAAACTGGCAAGACTCTAGTTCAAGAATTTCAAGATATGAAGCAATATGACGATTCGCCAGTCAGAGAAGTACTTCCACTTCCTCCTTATCGCAGTGTCGATGTAGAATACGAAATTGCTGCTGTCAAAGATGCTCAGAGTCGACTAAAAATTGGTCCTACCGAAGCTTCACTGCCTAGCGTCTGTATGTACACATTTCACAACACTTACGACGGACTAAACTGTCTCGAATTTTCCAACGATTCGACTTTAGTTGCTGGAGGATTCAATGACAGTTATCTTAAAATCTGGAGTTTGAAAGGGGAGAAACTGCAAAGTGCAGTTAAAGGTTCTCAACCTAGGATTAGCCAGCGACTTGTTGGTCATGCGGGCCCGGTCTATGGCGCATCGTTCAGTCCTGACGGCAAGTATTTACTCTCTTGCTCAGAAGATAAATCGGCACGACTATGGTCAATGGATACATACACAGCTCTAGTGTCGTACAAAGGACATAGTCATCCAGTTTGGGACGTGGCTTTCAGCCCGATGGGTCACTATTTTGCTACTGCTTCGCATGACCAAACTGCTCGTTTGTGGTCATGCGACCATATTTATCCACTTCGAATATTCGCCGGCCACATAAGTGACGTTGACTGTGTGACCTTCCATCCTAATTCAACGTATGTCTTGACTGGTTCAAGTGACAAGACATGTCGTATGTGGGATGTTGCTAAAGGCTCACCTGTACGAATCATGATCGGACACTCTGCGCCAGTATCCACAATATGCATGTCGCCGGATGGCCGAACACTTGCGTCTGCGGCAGATGACGGAGTTATTATGCTGTGGGATTTAGGATCAGGAAAGAAAATCAAGGCTATGCGCGGCCACGAGAAGGGATCATCAATTTATTCGCTTTCCTTCTCACAAGAAGGATCAGTATTAGTTAGTGCTGGATCTGACTGCACAGTGAGAGTATGGGATGCAAAGAGTGGGAATACAGCGCCTTCAAGCACAACTTCAACTGAAAAGCCAGCTGCATCGTTGACGGAAGATGCGGGGAACAACAGTACACGAACTGATATCACAACACCTGATCATATGGCTTCGTTTATGACAAAAAAGACACCAGTTTATAAAGTTCATTTTACACGAAGGAATTTATGTATTGCTGGAGGAGCGTTTATGGGAACGGCATAAGCTTGTATAGTAGTAATTATAAATTCTAACCTGTATTTTACTTTGTATCGATCCAACTGCTAATGTCTTGCTCGTGCTCGTCAAAGGTACGTACGTAAACTGATCTAATGCCATGTACATCAGCCGCGATAGCAGCTTTGACATCATTTGCGATTTTGTTTGCCAAAACAAGGGAAATTGGATGGTTGTCAACAGTTGATAATCGAAGATCGACAAATGCTGTAAGAACAGGTCCCGATTTTGTTCCTCGGACTTCGAGCACTTGAACAGAGACCGGCTCATTTGCGAGTACCGAAGCAGATTGAGCAACACGATTAGCTGTTTCGTTGACCAGATCAAGTTGTTCTTGCGGCATAGAATGATCAGCGAGCTCAAGCATAGCCTGCTTTCCTGATGAAATACCGGCTTGGAGAATGGCGGTCGAAACTAAAACGCCGCCGACTGGGTCGAGCCAGTCAATGTGAAAGAAATGAGAGCCGGTGATTGCGATAATTGCGACGATTGATGTCAGACAATCAACACGGTGATGCCAGGCGTTTGCGGCCAAAACAGTAGACTGTTTTTCTTTGGCGATTTTCATTGTCCGTTGGAATAGCCATTCTTTAATAATAATTGAACCTCCGGCAAGCCATGCGGCGTTGATATCCGGAGGACCGTCGTGTGAATGCGAGTGGTTTAGTAGTGAATGAAATAGTCCCTCGTGTGCATGATTCGCTGCTACCGACACGGCTGTACTCGCTGACTCAAAGGCGTGTGCGTACAGAGACTCTGCGCCATTAACACCAATTCCAAGCCCCGCTATCACCAACATTGCCGAAACACCGAGCGAGCCTAAGGCCTCAACTTTACCATATCCATACGGAAAAGCACTTGTTGGCTTCCTTAGCGCAACACGAACAGTTGCAAGAGTAAGAAAGTCGGACAGCAAGTCAGAAAGAGCGTGGGCAGCGTCCGCCATTAGTGACTTTGAGTTAAAGACGTAGCCGCCAGCTCCTTTGGCGACGGCCATGCCGAGGTTGACAAAGAGACCGATACGCGTTATGCGAACGCCGGGATCTGTTTTGTCTTTTGAAAGCAGAAGAGTGTTATCGTGAGTGTGGCTGTGTGAAAATAGAGAATGCTCATGGTTGTGTGAGTGAGAATGAGATGCCGTTGGAGACTGACCATGTTGATGATCGTGGCTGTGGTCGTGGTTTTGCTGATGCGAGTGCTTCCTTAAAGCTGATGTTGTGAAATAGACCGGCCCTAATGACTGCCTTTGTGCAATCTGCACACGACAAGCAGTCCGTAGCATGTCGGCGGATAATAATGGAGTTTAACGAGTCTCCAGACGGAAAGTTTGAATGATATCAGTGATGACGTTCTTTGTCAGCGTCTCCAAAAGCCAAACCGCTCTTTAATTAATATTTTTATCGGCTTTTGCTTTAAACACCGGAGTTTGGATCCAAAAATTGCCTTAAACAGGTGGAATGATCCGCTTGAAAAAGTTCTGTGCGAGCTTGTTCCTGTGTTTACATCTACTATTGGTAATACGTCTACAAAGTTGCTGCGACAACCAACATCAAATCCAGCAAATTACAACGCCAATCCCAATACTACATAGAAAGAAAAAAAAAAACAAGAAAATATCGGTCGGACTGATTCCCGGCGACTCAAACGAGACAGTTCTCGTCCTCGCCAGGCGCCCAGTAATAACCACTCGATTCTGGCCAGGGACCGTACGCGTTAACTGGTAATTAAACTAGAAGACGTCGCACAGCGCCCATCTCACAGCGTACCGAACATCACTAACGATATTCCACCACGAGCGTAGACTGAACCCGGCACAAATATAAGAAAAAAGAAAAAGGGGAATCAGGCGAGCGCAGAAAAAATAAATAAATAGTCCCAAATCAGTCGGGTTAGGGCTCGATTAAAGTTGCAGTTTCTTTGTTTACAGATAACCAAAGTGGCCCGCCAGGAGGCAGGAAAGGACGAAGACCGGTGAAAGTGCCTGAACGCGCTCTGGGATGCGGACGGCCAAACCGCAGCAGCAGCAATCACCGGAGCCCGGACTGCAGCGGCGGACGGCAGCGACTCCAAATGCGTCCGCTTCGGCTCGGTCGCTCGCAAGAAAGCCGTCGAGGCCAAATATGGTCGTGTCGCATCTGCCGCCGACAGTGACCACGCGGTCGCCTCGGTATTCTTCTGTCTCGCTGCCTCAGACTTCTGCTACTCCGCTGCCGCAATCAGTTCAAAGAAAGTTTTTTTATGCGTCAGAGTCTGCTCCTGCAACCCCGGGAAGCAGCAGCCCGGGTTTGGCATCGACGCCAGCTGCTAAACGACCCCCGCAGAAATCTCTAAACACCCTCAACACAAAATCTAATACCCGGCTACGACCAACTCCGCAAATACCCAACCGGCCACCGCTGATTGCGCGTAAAACCATCGCCACTCAGCAGCCATCAAAGTTTGTATATGCAAATGGCGACGAAGAAGTGCTTTCGCCGCGAAGGCGTCCTTCCACCTCGGCACAGTTTTATCCTGTCAGCAGTCCAACATTTTCTTCTTCAAGTCTGTCTTCAGTGCACACAGAAGTAGAACCAGAGGAAGAGTCGGCGAAGGAAGATGACGAGCAAGACACTGACGAGGCCACAGAGGTTACAGATGCGGCACGAATAAACAGAAAAGTGCTCGATCTTGAAATCTCGAATACCTCTCTGTTATCTATCAATCGCACTCTTGAACGCGAAATGCGCACTCAGAGTCGTGAACTACGAGCTCTCAAACGATGGATACACCGTAATGGCAGCACTGAAATCAATGTGGCGGACCTGTCGGTCTCTGAGAGCGAGAGCGACGACGAAACTATTCAAGATAAACCAAAAACTATAGACTTGGTGGATCAAACGATGTTTGCCACTAATCAGGCTTTAAACACATCAATTACAAACTGCATTGCCTCTTCCGATTTTCTCATCAAAGAAGCGCGCAGTGCGTTGGAATTTACAATTACAGAAAACGAAATGCGTGGAAGAGTTCTAAGCTATGAAGAAAACGATGACACAAGCGATGGCGACGATCGACAGGACAGTGACAGTAACGAGAACCAGAGTCAAGTAGAGAGTGACACTGAAGGCGAACAAAACGGAAACGAAAGTACCAATAGCGCACGAGATATCTACGATAGCGAGATTGCTCAGGATAAGGATGAAAATGTAACATAGCTAGCATAATATATATACACATTAAAAAGTGGCCGAGTCCAGCCAGCATGTGAGAATGCCCATGTAAATGCCCTTTGCCTTCTCTAGCGCCACCGAGCTAAACTCCTCCCACGAAAGACCAAGCTCAGGATGTTCCGGCTCTGCGGCAATGAAAATCTCTGCAACTAACTGATCTATAGCATTCATCGTCAGTCGCTTGAGTTCAGCGTCGTATTCTTGGTCATTTAACGGAGGAACGACGGTTCCGTCTAACTGACCACGCTCAACCTGCCATTCCACATCATGGTCTTTCTGTGGAATTTCACGTAATGGCATGTCTAGTAATGAAGGGATTTGAGAATTAAAAACTGAGGAAAGCGGCTGCTGTCCTTGCACGACATCCCAGTCTATTATATCGCGTTCGGATGCTTGGAGCATAAACCCAACGACATTACTCGAAAGATCAAAATAAGCAGACAACATGTCTGTGAGATTCAACTTATTGACATATGTGTCATCATCGAGATCGTAAGCCCGAAAAGCGCATAGCAGGCGTTCTTTCTTTGTGCCTTTAGTGAGTGCAGACAGCGTCACTACGTACTCTTCGTACGATACTAACCCATTATTGTCACTGTCATACATGGCAAAAATACGGTCAGTAACAAGATTAGGAGTCGATCCTAGTCGTGACGACAGCTTTTTGAATGTGTCACGATCAATGGCGCCGCCAAAGACTGGGTCGTCCACAACGCATAGTGTGCGAAATTGCTCGTAAAGAGCGTTTAGCTCTGCAGCAGAGAAATGTGTTCTCATGCTAAGTACTGCACAGTCTGCAGATTTAAGTGCCTGAGGCAAGGATGTAAACAGTGAGGGTCTGCCAGGATAGTAGGTGCGCTGAGTCCAGTCTGGATTATAAAGCACAGGAATTGGAATGCGAATTTTGTACAGAATGTGGTTGCGGTTGTGGGTATCCATCGCCTCGCACTTTTCACAGAGATCAACGTCTACGCACTGTGTGCATCTGAACCGGATACCTTTGATTGGATTTGCTCGGCATCCATTGCAACTGATCCCGCGATGGACATATGCCAACCGCTGTCTTTGCTCTTGCTCGATCTGAAGCAGCAACGTAAACAAATGAGCACTTTCTGCCGCATCAACTGTTCCATCAAGCTGTATAGTATCTTGTTCCTCGCTAAACTCCTCTTGTCTGGTCGGTTTCGACGGCACTGGATCTGTAACAAAATATGTCCAGGCACCCACGGCCACTGCGATGACAGCAGCACATCCAAACAGCTAAATCGTCAACTATTGGTCATAAAAGTCTAAAAGGTACATACAGTCGCCCGCTTAGGCACGTCCAGGAACGGCGCCATCTGGACCTGATTGGAACTGACCACAACTCGTCTACTCGTGATGAGCCCTCTTTGCCCTTAGATGCCCACCCCTGACGAAAACCCTATCAACAAAAACCCTATACACAAAGAGAACCCTATAGATAGTGGCTGAGTGGCGGTGCTAAGGCTGTGCGTCGTGGATCACGTCGCTGGCGTTCCACGAGAGCACGAACGAAGTCTTGACGTCGTGCCTTTTGATATCGAGAGTGTTTTATTTTGTAATTGTTGGTTGCCTTCCTGAATTAGTTGCACGGATCACTAACGTCAATATTCAGATACAACAAAATGTCTGGCGAGGCCTGGTATGTTTTCATGACGTTCACTGTTGCTGTTTTTGTCTGTGTCCAGCTGCTTATCGAAATAGGTTATATCTTCTCGCGGTCATCCTCAACGCGGTGAACCTGTTTTTGCAGGTGTTTTTCACCATTATGTACAGTGATTTGGGTATGTTTTATTCTATTTGTGGTAATTGTGGTACACGTGCTGATTGATGAAGAATGCGGTAGGTTTCGTCCGATTCCTTTGGGCCCGGCCCAAAAGGAAAGAAACATCAATAGAAATCAACCACTAACAAACAGACTACATCAACGTCTTTGATCTCTGCAACCGACTCAACGCTGTATGTTTTCTTCTGTCTTTCTGCCAACCGCATAGTGCTAATCACGTGCACAGTATATCCTTCCTGAGGCCGGTGTTCAGGCACTTTTGACCTTTCTTTTCCTCATCAATGGCTACTGGATTGCGCTCTTGCTCAACATTCCGCTTGTAGCTTACAACATTAACAAGTATGATACCTTTGTTGTTTAACGATACCGATAGAGTTTTACTAACTTTCAGGGTTTTCAACAACAACCATCTTCTTGACGCGACAGAGATCTTCCGCACTCTCAATGAACACAAGAAGGAGAGCTTCATCAAGCTTGGATTCCATTTGCTCATGTTCTTTTTCTATCTCTACAGCATGATTGTTGCCCTCATACGGGAGGACGACTGATTTGTTCAAAAGATCAATTGTACAGTAGGATAGTTTGAGCATTCATTATACAATCTACACATCAACCCATCGTAATCATAAAAAATGCAATTTAAATACGTTTTACTGGTCCACCAGGCGAGGTAGGCTTTCGCGCTGAAAGTACTTCGCATCCGCCTTCCGTAACTAGCAGCATATGTTCGAATTGTGCACTGCGCTTACCGTCGATGGTAGTTGACGTCCAGTTATCTGGCCAAATCTTGTCCTTGTATGTTCCCAAGCAAATCATGGGTTCAATAGTGAATGTCATTCCAGGCTTGGCTACTCCCGGTGTTTTGTTCTTTGCGTAATGTGGAATGCTGGGGGCGCAGTGGAACAAGGTATTTGAGCCATGTCCGCAAAATGATCTCACAGTTGAACATCCATGCTCCTTGACGTACTTTTCAATCACATTGCCAATCTCTCTGAATGGCATACCAGGCTTGACAATCGCAATCGCTGCATCCAAAGCCTCACGTGTGGTTTCAACTAAACGTACACTGTCGGGGTCCTGAGCAGCTTTACCAATATAGTAAGTTTCGTTCAGATCTGCATGATGACCCTTGTAGTAGAGAGAAATGTCAATGTTGACAATATCACCGTCTTCAAATTTACGTTGATCCGGAATTCCGTGACAGATGATCTCGTTGACAGAAACGCAAACACTTTTGGGGAAATTGTAGTAGTTCAGAGGCGAAGGGTATGCACCCGCGTCGATTGTAGCTTTGTGAACATATTCATCAATCGCGTCTGAGGTAACACCGGGAGCCAACAAAGCGGCCGCACCATCAAGAATCTCTCGACCAAGTGCACAAGCTTCTCGCATGCACTGAATCTCTTCTGGTGTGTTTATGTGCACGTTGGTAGAGCGCATAAGTCGTTGCTCAGAACGCGGAACACCATCTTCGGCATAGTCTGGTCGCGGAATATGCGCAGGAACTTCTCGCATTGGCGAAAGCGGATATACGGCACGAACACTGCCCGTGTATGGGTAATCAGGAAATGGATCATGAGGAACCTTTTCAGCCAGCTCTTTGTGAACAAGTTTATGAGTTGGCCATGCCCTGAACTAATTAGCAACTATAATCTCCGAAAAAGCTGAACACTTACTTCTTGAAGCAATCCTGACCGCAAAAAAAGGAGCTTACTCCGTATTTTAAACATGTCGGACATTGCAATGAGGATACTGGGTTCTCACACCCTTCGCGTGTACATTTGTTTTCTTTTGTCATTGCCACAGACGTATAGTCAGTGAATCTTGCCGCTCAAAAATTTCTATGTGCGATCACGTGCTAAAATTAGCCCGTGACTTGAGATCAACTGAGACAAGACGTTTTGATTGAAAAGATTTGAATATCAAAAGTGCTGCTGAAAATATATATAAATATAACAGGCGCAAGGATATAATTAATCATGCACAATACTGAAAAAATACTATAATGCAATGAATACTATAATGCAATGTTTGATGCAAAGGGAATATGTGATAATGCAAATAGGTGCAGATGAATTATGCAAGTTGATGTGAATACCATTTGGACTGAACCCAGCGCATGTCGAAGCCGCGAAATTATTACACACGTGTTAATCGCTGTGTAGAACAGTAAATCATTCTGTAGCAGTTTTGAACCGCCTCCGGCACATCGGACAAAGTCCTTTTGATGACTCTGTTGATAGCCATTTGAGTAGACAGTGCATGTGAAAAGCATGCTTGCATTCACCAATGACTAACAATTAGCATATAGTACACAACTAATGAAACAGTAAAAAGTAACGAAAAGACATGACATACTCAGAGGACAATCATCACCGGGATATTTGCATGCTGGACAAGTGCCGTCATAAGCAACTCGACAGATTCCACAAACCTCATCTCGACCGTGATTCCAGTGCCAGGTCGCAACAGCGTTCCATCTATTTATTGTAACTTTCATAGTGAAAATCAACTATGTATGCAACGAAACACAAATAATGCTATATAGTTGGAAAGTGGGTAAGCTGTTGGCAGACCAGGCAGAAAAGCATGCGGTTAGGGTGACGTCAGTCAACACCTTTGCGGGTAACAAGATAAACTGCCTTCACGGAGCCGCGTCGAGGAGATCAAAGAAGCAGCAACGACGACGACAATGAGTAGACTGAGGCCGTCGCGAACAATGATTGATCAGGTTCTAAGCCCTGCTGCGTTTGTGGCACTACGGCAAAACACGTCGCGGCGCGTGGTTCCGCTTGACGCGTCGTGGTACCTTCCCAACGCGAATCGTTCAGGGCGTGACGAGTTTCTGCACGAACGGATCCCCGGCGCGCGGTTTTTTGATATTGACGCGGTCAAGGATGCCTCGTCACCTTACCCTCACATGCTTCCGTCAGTCGAGGTGTTCAATTCTGCGATGAGTGCGTGTGGAATCGCTTGTGCGACTGGCAACGAACACTAACCCACTTGTGATCTAGCCGACCTGGGTCTGTCGACCGACGACACACTTGTTGTTTACGACAAAGCGGGCAATTTCTCGGCGCCTCGGTTGCTTTGGACGCTAAGCGTGTTTCAGCACCCTTCCGCATTCCTGCTCGATAATTTCGCGGCGTACAAAGCAGCCGGATACGAAATCGACTCCGCCGAGCTTGCTTCAGCGGAAGACGCGGTTCCCAAACCTGAAGACTCTGGTGTTAAACCCTACTCGTCTCCGGGCTTACTGGAAAACAAAGTGGTCTCCTTCTCGGACCTGAAGCAGGTCGTCATCGAGCCGCTCTTCCGCCAGAAATTCAACATTATCGACGCACGCCCACACGCCCGCTTCACAGGCGAAGCTCCCGAACCCAGACCCGGTCTTCCTTCTGGCCATATTCCCGATGCCATCTCCATTCCATTTAACGAGGTCCTCGATCCACAGACAAACCAATTCAAGGACCAAGCCCAGCTGGCTCAGCTGTTTATCGACAAGGGCCTTGATCCAGACAAAACAACCATCGCCATGTGTGGAACCGGTGTCACTGCCTGCGTTTTGGAGACGGCGCTTAATCGCGCCGGAATAATGAGTTCTGACAAGTCTGTCATTGTGTATGATGGCAGTTGGACAGAATGGGCTCAGCGTGATAAACGTTTCATTGTCACAGGAGAGTAGGACAATTACAAAATTACTCTTTTAAGTTTCAAGAATGCGAGAAGTATGCATATACCTTTAGTAACAGGCATTTGTGTTTATTATACTTTGTGCGGCAATGGCATAAATATTTCGTGTATATGTGTCAGCCCTTGCCAGTATATTCGTTTGCTATAACCTTTTCCTATGTAGAATAAAAAGTGATTCCAGTGCAGCATACTGGTACAAATGATCTTGCTAATAGACATACTCAATTTTATTCTCCTGAGTTGCATCAGACCTGGTCAAAGTACAGAAGAAACGATGTTGCGTGTAACAATCATCAGCGAACCCTAAGACTATAACCCTGAAATTTCAGTCTTGTTTTTTCTAACTATGAGGTTAAAGAAATTGTTCAAACATACTTACATACTTTTAGTTTCAAAAGCGCTGCTATTTGTTTCTAGAGGTTTAAACATATAAAGATTGTAGGATGAGTCTGAGAAGAACTGAGTTAGTCATTAGCATTGGGAAAGGCAAGTTTTGCGCAAGTTTGCACAGTAGTAAGCACTTCATTAGTTAAAGAATACTCACTCGACTTAGGCTTTTAATACACGTCAAATTTATAGTAGATTAGCTAAAATGCTTTTGAAGAGTTTTATTTTACATCTACTAGGACCATTTATCCTCTAGCCCTCTTCAATCCTATAAAAAATAAACCACAATTATCATAATTTCTATTGATATATTCAGACCAAAAAAAATTATTTTTATAATAAAAAATTAGAAGTATTGAAAGAGGGAGTGCCTTATAGTAATGCTATTTATTGTTTGCATCTTTTGTGATAGGTAGTAGTGTCAAGAATCAGCTATACAGAAGTATACACGATGTATTAATGCGCCTCTAAATGAAAATGAATTACAGATATTGATCATCAGCACAGCTACTTAATTTTTTTTCATTATTGAAGAGTTAAATAACTTTATAAAATTACTTTTCACGGATAGAGGCTGTCAGTTTTTAAGCAGAAAATTTGGTTCTGTTCAATTGTTGCTACCAGCTTAAAGAAAAAAAATAGAAAAGATATGCTTATTACTACCACTGGAAAAATTCTATCATTTTCTATTTTACGCTAAATTTGCAGTCAAAATTTTGTATTGGTGTTTTATTTTTCAGTTTATTTTAATGGAATTATTTGTGGATGCTGAAAGTGGAGAAGACTAGATAAATACTAGTCATCTTTCTACCATTCAAAATTCCACAAAGTAGGTTGGAGCTTCATCATCTACAAGTAGGCCATTATATAAACCTCATTTCAAGAGCTCCATACTAGCGAAAAAAAGACTATTTACTCTTAAACCAGATTTTACAGTTCTATTGATATTTTCTACATTCAATATTTTCTATAAAGCTCAACTCGACTTCGCTAATGTGTTTACTGACTACTTCCTTCGATAATTCCGTAAACTTAATCTTGGCTTAAAACTTGCGTCACGTAACATTCATTTCTGACCTTTTTTATAGCATTTTTAAAAAAAATATCAACAAAATATCTGAGGTTGAAATCATAGTTTTACACAAAAAAATGTGTGCTACCAGAATAAATAATATATGGAACTTGAGTACAAAGCAAGGAAAAAGTAGGAACGAGCGGAAAAAAATCACAGCTAAAGATAGAGCCGCATCAATTACGGCTTAAAAAATATCGTTGATTCGAGTCAGGACAAGAGAAACATCATTAGAAAAAAAAGCAATGCGGACCACAATGCGGATACAGTCGCTGTTGGCGCGGACGCCAGCTATGGCTAGTACAAGGAGAATACTGGCTGGGGAGCTGGGAAGAATAAGGGGAGGGAAAGATAGGGTAGGAAGTCGGGTGTTCATTCGAACAGCTATGAGCGAAATTGACCCGTCAAATCCAGAGGCAGAGCCTGCTCCAATCAAGAAAATACGAGTCGGTCCTTATGTGCCCTGGATTTACGCTGGAATGGATCTTGATCTTCAACGAGAAAGTGTTGCACGAGAACCGCTATATACTGCGCCGTCTGCGTTCCACGTAGCGGCGACAAAGCGAGCGGTGTGGACTTTTGCAGGTGTTGGCGGCTACTTTGCGAGTGCAATGCTTGCGATGGATGGAGTTTCTACTGGGATAGCTGCATTAGTTGGGATACCGGCATTGGCTGGACTTCCGCTGGTTATGTGGGCGACGACACCTTACGTTGCGCGCGTTTATCGCATATACTCGCAGCCAGCTGGAGAGAAAATAGACGTCGACCGACTCGTTAAGGACGAGCAGTTTCTTTTTGAGTGTATTGGAGTTTTCGGCCGTGGATTGTACAGCTGCCGCGTACGTCTTCAAGATCTTCGTCACGCCCGTCGCCGATTTGGCTGGGTCAATCTCGAAGTATTGCCCCCGACTGCTGACACATTACCATCTTCTACATCCACATCTACAGAAAAGCAAAAAAACTGGGTAGAGCGCATGATCAACCCTATTCGCACCCGTCGCTGGTTCTACATTGCCGACGACGTCGGTGGGTACAAAATGGATCGCATTTGGGCCATTATCGACCGCCAATCTGGTGTCGACAACGGCAGAGATTAACATTGTTAAATAATACATTCTTCTTACAATTCGTCTTTTTTGTTTTTGTAGCCAGAAATTGACAGCAACTTTGCATCAAAGGTAAGTGTTGACCCAGCTGGAATACCTCCGACACTTCGGTCACCTTAGTAGTCAGCATCCGTCTATCATCACTTTGTAATTCTCAACTTACCATATGCAAGCTCTGGCGGAATCACCAACTTACGACTCTCTCCGATGCACATTCTAAATGTTTAGTCTATCGTCCTTAAACTTAGTAATTTGTATGCTCACCCTAGAAGACCCTGATCCCATCCCTTAATCACTCGGCCCTGTCCGAGGACAAATCGGAACGGAATATCGCGCTTAGTCGAAGTATCAAAAATCGTTCCATCGTCTAGGTATCCCGTATATTCCACAGAAATCTGGTCCCCCTTCTTGGACTTTCTCTCACACTGCTCGGGTGGTACCTTTTCAGTAATAGCTGTCCCCATTGAGTATACAGTTTTCGGCATTCAGTCTGTTACTTACTAACTCGAAGAGACGGTTTTGTTTCCGCTGCAACCTCAATTGAAAAAATGCTCAACACCACCAGTAACAGTAACAATAAATTCAGCACCTGACGCATCTTTTGCTTTCTCCTCGCTGATTGAGTACTTGATTGCAACTTGTCCTTTCGACTTGCCAACTTATCCTTTCACGCCGCACAACTGCGCACCAGCCTCTGCGGCTGCCTTAGCCTCTTCCGCACAGCCTCCCCGCCTCGTCAGCGCTGTCTGCCTGTGGTCTTCGTCTATCCCAATTCTTGATCTTGATCGCTTCGACGCTTTTGCGGCAATGTTCCGCCTAAAGAAAAAACACTCAGAAAAGACTTCTCAGCCTCCTCCTCCTCCGCCGTCTCGCTCAGTGCGCTCGGCCGCGCATTCTTCCCATCACCACTCCCATACCTCGGCATCCGCTCATCCACCGCAGTCCAGCGTCACGGCCGCACCGGCACCGGCATCGGCACCCGCAACAGCACCAGCACAGACTTCAGCACCAATACCAGCACCATTTAAAGCACCCGTACCAGTCCCATCTCCAGCACCTCCAGCACCTCCTGCTAATCCCATATCAAGACCCTCAAGTACTCTGCCAAAACAGCCAACAGAGAATGATTCAGGAGAAGACGGTGCTAAACCTTCTGAGATCCTCATTGAAGCTGCTCGTCGTAACAATCTCGAGCTTTTAGAGCAAGTGCTTGGTATTGGACCCAATGGAACTGTCTCCCATACTGCGGCCGAGCTCATTAATTCTGCTGTTGACGTCCTCGGTAACTCGGCTCTCCACGTCGCCGCTCTCAACGGCTCTTGTATGTACTTTTTATTTATCCTAATTGCCTTTCTAACTCTGACAGACGAATGTCTTGATGCCATGCTTGACGTAGACGGAGTCGAAGTTGATCCATTTAACCGCATGCAAGGCAACACTCCTCTTCACTGTGCTGTCATTTATTCTGAACAGGAACCAGAACATGCAATTGCCATAGGTACTTCACCATTTTTCCATATTGTGTAAAATCGTTAACATATTCTTAGTTGATATGCTCATCGACGCCGGAGCTGATCCTAGGATCAGAAATAAGGACAAAGATAAACCGATCAACCTGGTTCCAACTTCAAATCCAGTCCTCAGACAGACGCTCCAAGGTGCTGAAATGGCCATTGCTATGGCTTCCGTTGCAATCGACGAGGGCGAAGTTGTTGAAGGTAGTCTTCACTACTATGTTTTGATCAATCCTTACTAACATGGTTCTTTCTAGATTCCGGTTCAGAGTCTGATTAGATATAAATACATTTACTATACACTGCATTTCGCAACTTTGACAATTATCGCACACTTTGCTGATCTTTGCAATTTCATCATACAATTTGTAGCTATCGTCGCCGTCTAGCCCGGCGTGTCATACACGACTTGCAAAACCATTGACCTTTAGGAGGTCGTGACAATCCTGAACATTTTAGATGATACCATTCAACTGGACAATTTTTGTCATCGCATGCGATCATCTTACCATGAGCCACATCGTCACATATGCAATATCGAACTTCATCATCCTGAGCCAACTTTCTTTTCTTGCTATGTTCTGGCGCTATCAATTCGTTAGGTAGTTTTCTAAAGCTGCGAACATTGGTACGCCCGGGTTCTCGCTTAATCTCTGCTTTAGCTTCAGATGATATAGGCTCCACTTTATGTTTATCATCAAATTTATCATCAGTTTTATCCTCTTGTAGTCCTTTAGGTGTTGGTTTTTTCATCTTTTCCACGTTGGGATCTGATTCTGATAATGCAACAGCTTTTGAATTTCTAGTCCTCCTTTTCAAAGAGTCATTTGCTGTGTCCAAATTCGTAGCTAATGTTTGTGATCCTGATCTTAGATTGACGTTCAAAGAAGCAAGCTCAAAACGAGAAACACCTTTCGAGTGGTCTGATACTTTTGGTTTAGATAGTCTTCGTAGCCTGTCGCGTTCACGTCGAAGTGCTTTTAGTTCTCGTTTCGTCGGCTTTATGGGTTTCATTGGCATCATTTCCTCTTTCTTCGTAGCTGTCTCTGGTTCAAGCTCTAATAATGAATTCACTGGTTCGGCGTTTTGAATAATTGCCTCATTCGTTTCTTTTTGTTTCTGTTCTTCTGACTCTGGTAGCTGTTCAAGACTGATTTGTGCCGGTACTTCAGTTATTAAAGCAGATTCTTTCTCTTCAATACCAATTTTAAGGCTCTTCTCCATTTTCGATATTTCTGCATCAATTTTCGCATAATGTCGTCTTAGAACAGTGACCAACCTCTTCGCTTCTCTTATTGCTTCATTTCTATCACGCTCTATGCGATTTGTATCAAGTGTTTGCAAACGGGGCACAATTTGCTGATATTCAGCATCGCTGGCATTGAAAAATGCCTCTAAATCATTCGAAGCTTGAGCATAGTAAGATGATAATTTGGTTATGAGGTTCAGAGATCTTCGTATGTCGCAAGGTAGGTGATCCGTTACTACAATAATTAGATCGCACTGTTTTCAATCATACATCGACCATGCACATACCTGGCATATAAAATGAGTACAAAGCAAACGCATCATCATCCAATACAGCCGCCATATCGAGCACTACTCAAACTTTTTCCCCTTGCTGTAAGATCGCGTTGTTGTTAGATAGGCGAGAGTAAATAATCATCTACCTCATCGCCTCTAAAAAACTTTAATTGGAGTGACAGGGGTTCACCACGCGTTCAAGCGCGTTCTCTTCCCAACTGATCCTAGGCTGATTTCCGTGTTTACCGGCTTTAAAATAGGTTTTAAGAAGTCGGCATGATATATAATAAACATCTCATTTGAATAATCTTAAACAAGCGATTTTGTTCATGGGTAGCAGTCTACTATTAACTGAGCTTATTTCGCTTTCGAGCAAAACTATTCACAATTGAGCAAGCACACTGTATAATGGAAAAAACTTGCCCAAAAGTTGCGTTCGTAGACAGATTAGTGCGTGCTGTGGTGAGTTCTTGAGCGAAGGAACTTGCCTCACACTACCGGGAATGTTTCCTGTAGGATGAAAAGAACAATTGGCATTGTGCGACGCATAAATTGTGGCTTCAGCTGGGAGATTGCATGGCTTTGTATTTAACGTAGGGTTTAAATTGTAGTCAACAAAGTTTCGGCTCGACGACAAAGCAAATCTCTTCATTGCAAAGATGGATGAAGTTTCGCCACAAAACCCGATAGAGAGAGTAATT
The DNA here is from genome assembly GCA_030571435.1 of Myxozyma mucilagina. Taxonomy (NCBI): domain Eukaryota; kingdom Fungi; phylum Ascomycota; class Lipomycetes; order Lipomycetales; family Lipomycetaceae; genus Myxozyma; species Myxozyma mucilagina. The sequence continues at coordinate 76,651 of JAJLXV010000056.1, forward strand.
GAACAGCGGGCACTAGAAAAGAAAAGGCAATTACAGGCTGAAAAGGAGGCAGGCCATTTGAAAGTGGTTAAAGAAATTGAGGAAGAGGAGGGTAGAATCAGGAGACAGTTGGGAGGGCTGCGAGCGGAGAAAGACCTGATGGAGAAAATCCTGGACCAGATGAAAGAGGCCAAATACCGAAAACGAGAGAAGAACAGCGATCCGTGATACGGAATACAGAGCATTACGAGCATTACGAGCTATTAGGAAAGAACGGAGGTCACGTCGATGTATGGCATCGAAGCTGGTTCTGACTGTACCTACCACAACGATGTCTGCAGGGTCATATGGACTGCAGTATGCTTAAGGCATACGAAAAAAGGTCCAAAGGATAAAAAGGGTGATAGTTAGTGATAGAGAAGTCTCTGGAATACAGTTTACGAAAATACTCCAAAAGTATTGAGTTGGGATGTTAGTACGGGTAGTTGAAAAGTCATCGATAGAAGTGCAACTGAAAACTACATTCTTGTATGTGAACTTTGATTATTTGTAAATAAGAGAAATATAGAATATCCACTTCAGGGCATATTCAGCAGGATTCAAACTAATGAAGTGACAGA
>JAJLXV010000057.1:0-76592 GCA_030571435.1 Myxozyma mucilagina
GTCTTTGTAGTCTACGTCTTGATCTGGTATACCGTACTCAAATTGTGTCCGCAATGCCAGGTGAAACCACTCGGTGATAGGCTTAAATTTGATGCGTTTAACTTTTCAGTAATTGTATTTTTAATTCATTTATTTTTTAAAGCTTTTTGATGTTGGGTAACTAACTTAGATGACCATCTACTGCTAAGAGCGGGCGCGTTGTATGTTTGAAGTATTTTGTCCGTCTTTTAGTCTACATCATCCAATATAAACGAGAAAGATCCTTTATTTAAGTTATTTATATACTCAACAATAAATATCTCACTTGATCCAAAAGATTTCTTGATTTGGACGCAGTTTTGCTCTGTAAGGGGATGCCGGCACGTCGTCGGCGAACTATATGTTCAGAGACTTTGTTATTACTTGGCTGCTTCTTCGAATACCTAATTTTAGTCTTTACGCAAAGCCTCAAGTGCCATATTTACTCTGGCTTCGAGCGATATTAGAGAAAAGGCCATTTGTGGCGACCTTTTGGGTTTGATTGGGTGGTGAGACGCGTCGCGTTGGCTGCACATTGGGAAGTACGACGCATACCCACATGCGACGCATACCCTACATTCACGTTACTCAAAAACCTTCTTGACTGAACCCGTTTAGAAAAAGCCCCTGACTTAATCAGCCGCATAGTATACGGCTCGATATTTTTGTCTGGCTGACCAGGTTGCAAATGTAAGACTTGAATTGTCATTAAAATTAGAAAATAAAAATATCAATACATAGAGCGTGAAAAAATCTAGTCCCAAGTACCTGTAAATACATGCAAAGTCTTAAAACTTTTAAAAACTGCAAAAGTAATCGTGGCAGGTAGTACACTTACATATCAATCAATGATTGACTCAGTAAGCAACTAGGAATGATAGATAAAAGAGCACGTTATAATGAGATAAAGGGAAAGGAAATTAAAAAAAGAATATTCAAAAGTCATTCAATTATTTTATTTATTCGTTCGTGCGTGCAGGACGCGCGTTCCGTTCGTGCGTTCGTACATTCAATTCGTTCGTTCGTACGGTCGTTTCTTCATTCGTCGTTCGTTTATAATATATGTCGTGAAGGAAATGTAGAAAGAGCAAAAACATAGAAAGCATGTGCAGAAAAGCATACAATAAGTAGCAAGTGAGAGCAAAAATAGACATCATGAGCAAAGTAACATGGAAATACAAAGCAAGATAGCAAGAAAACTAAATAATAAATCAAAAACAAAAACAAAAACAGAAACAAAACATTAACGAAAACAAAAACAAAAACAAAACGAAAACAAAACTAAAACTAAAACTCTAACAAATTAAAAATTTTGAAAACATCTGCAACCCGTTGACAAAGTTTCAACCCTCAGATCGAGAGAAAAAGAGAAGTGCAAGAACAAACATAACAAATAAACAGAAACAGTAAATGCTTTTTAAATTCCGTCATATGCAAAATAACATACTCAAGTTTCAAAAAGAAATTGGTGCTAAAGGGAAGCAGATGCGGCTGCAACATGATAAAGTTTTTGATGAAATTAGGCAAGATGTGAAGTACATCATTGCACTTCGCATGTAAAACAATAAAATCATCAGAAAAACTCCCAACAAACAAAGCACAAGTAATTAGAGCATTAGAAAGCAAGGTTTATGCTTGATTCAACTAAAGGAAGTACTTATAAAACAAACACCGATACCAGCAAAATCTTAAAATTATCGAAAAACGGAAAAAAAGAAATGCGGAAGAATGAATAATCAAGCTACGGCCCAGGTCTGTAGCCGTTGAATAAATTCATTGAGTACTGCATGTTTCCATTAGACGAGACAGGATGAAGTTGGGACTGGAAATGTTGCTGTTGCTGTTGCTGCTGTTGAGGTGCACCATATCTCGTAGTCGAAGATCGAATGTCGGCATAAGACCTCGTTCCACGCAAATTGTTATTCATGTTCATTCGTAAATCGTGTATCCCAGCATAATCCGGAATATTTGTAGAGTCATTCATCGCATATCTTTGAGTAGGTGGAGCAAACTGATATTGCGATTGAGGCTGAGGCTGCTTTGGAGCCAGCATAGACGGGAATTGAGTTAAACTAGATTTTCTTGATATTACGACGTCGTATGCGTCACCGTCTCCTCTGGTACTATGATGTAGTCCCATGCCCGTAGACAACATCAACAGATTTCTTCTCTGAACGGGACTCAGGTTTGAACTGAAAACAAGCTCGTCACGAGAGTGGTCATCGCGGAACAACAATATTTCAGAATACATCATAAGTGTTTCTGGATCATTCAAATCTAGGTCTGAGTTAGTTCCACCGACACTAGCAACCGTACTAGCAGCTGATGCGGACATGCTAGCGTTTGTAGAGCTTGTCGTGTTCGCTGACGATGTCGAAGGAATACTGTCAACTGCCGACAAGCTGTTCATAGACATTGTTGAAGCCATTTTGGGTAATTGAGCAAAACTGCTTCTGTGCTGCTCCTCTAGTTGACCTCGTTTACTTCGTTTTTCGCGTTCAATGCGTTCACGGTCAGCCACAGGAAGCATCTTTTTGTATTCCACTCTAAGTTTTCTACCAGAAATCTCATGACCGTTAAGTACGTTAATGACACTAGCAGTATCTTCAGCAGTTGCAAAGTTTGCGAATGCAAGCCCGCGGAACACCCCTTGGTCAAAATGATAGTTGAAAGCATATGGCAAAGTCAAACCCAACGACATCATCGTATCCATCAATTGCTCTTTCTTCACTGCAAAGGGAATGTTTTTGATGACAATTGCTGTAGGAATCAAATCCTCTTCTTGAGAACCATTTGTCGCAGTACTTGTACCATTGGCTGCGCTTGCAGCGCTAGAGTTAGTCACTGCTGGTGGTGTGTTTGTAGGAGCTGGAGTTATGGACGAGAAATTCGTATTATGGATCTGAGATTGGCGTTGGGGAGACGTTGAATAAGATGCTAAACTATCTGGAAGCGGGTTCTGCTCAGACTTTGAGGGTGAAAAGGACAAGTTCGGCTGAGAATTCGCCGAAAATGATCCATTGCTCATGTAATTCAAGCGATTCAGAGAACCAAGATAATCCTAAAAGTCAGAAAGCTGTTGTAATACGCAATTTTATTCGGCATACCGTCTTCCATACATAGTCATTTGACTGACTGAATAATTGAGATCCCCTCGCAAGGGGCTGCGATTGTTGGTCAAATCGATTCGCGGATTCATTCATGACTAGCCCACTGTCGTCCAATGAAGGATCAAACGACTGTTGACGCAGCAGAGGGTGGACTGCAGTATTTGCAGATAAGTTTAATCCGGATATACCTCCAGAGATACTGCCAATTGACATGTCAGGGTCAAAGTACCGTGACTGTGCTCTGCGAAGATGATGCTGCTGCTGCTGTTGTTGTTGCTGCTGATGCTGTTGATGCTGCTGCTGCGATTGACGAATCGGAGACAAAGACTCGGAGCTATATAGCTGCTTGCTTGGCAAAGTAGGCGAATGTTGAGACTGCGATTGCTGCAGGCTAGGAGTGCTAGTACCCGTACTGGCACCACCCAGACCCTCAGTTTTATCGTACCATTGCATAAACGACGATTGCCCTCTACTAGCTAGAGGCTGTACTAATTTGCTTTGATGTAACTGAGATTGGTTGTCAAGAAATGCAGAAGCTAAAGCAGAAGGGGACGTCGAAAGAGCGGATGAGTCTTGCGAGGAGTGTTGGGAACCCGTGAACTGCATTGCTGCGTTGGAAGAGATTGTCGAAGGTGACGAAGACATTCTGAACATCTACTGATACTCTATTCAACAGTCTTTTGTTTGATCAATTGGTTTTTTTTGACGTTGTCTGAGAAGGATAACTGGCGATAGGTGCTGTGAAACACTCACTCAACACTCAACACACACAAACTGAAAATCTGATTCAGAGACCGGTTCCGCAACGGCTTAAAAGAGCGGTAAGCCGTAGAATGACAAATTACAAAAACAATAAAATAATGAAAATAAAAAACAACTAAGAAAAAGGTAAGGACCGAACAAAGAAAAGAAGGAACGCGGGAACCGATTGGGTCGGGGCGGAAAAAGAAGCCAGTGGCTCGTTCGTTTCTTTTTGCGTCTCTGCGGCCGCAATGAAATTGAACCACGCGCGCCGAAATCCGCCAGATTTGCGAAAAAGGGGTCAGATTCGGTCACGTGAATGTCTGTTTGAGGTTGAATGACGTCGCGGATGCGAAACTTTAAACAAATGAAGGGTTTCTGGGTTCCTGTGGGTTTAGCTCGGTTTTCGCTGGGCCGCAAATGCAAAGTCCGAAAGGAAAGGGATCTGAACTTGCTCACTAGTGCGATAGTCTGTCCACTCATAAACCTGCTCAAGCTGATAGTTCGGATTTGGTGTGGGAGTGCGTAGTGCTGTTTAAAGGGTGCAATAGTCTCGGTGTTCCTGGAAACTATTTTTGTGTTTGGTTTACTGTCTCGAGAATTGTTTACTGTTATTGGGAACCAATTTTGCTTTAAAATTAGTGCATCCGCTATAATTACTGCCGGCGTCTTCTGCTGAGTTCACGATTCGACTATTCTCAGCGTGGGCAAAATGCACGTGACAGAAAATTGACATTAGAGCCTTTCCTCCCAAAAGATCAGACAAGCTTTTTAATATTTCGACTTTGCTACCGCGTTATCCTCAAAAATCAGATAGGTATTTGCGCTGTGGACTAAAGGTATGTGTTTGATTTGATACAATGCAGTATATAGATAGCGAGCAGAAGAACTCAATATACTCACATGCTGATCTAGATGCAATATCCGCGACTTGTTGCCGCTCTTGCATCAAATCGATACTCCACCTCGCCATGTCTTTTAAATCGAATTTCTGAAATAAAGTCTACTGTGAATCTAGCTCGCAATGCCAAACTGCCGCAAAAGATCTTTCTTTCTCGTCACGTTTCGACAATCGCCACCTCAACGGAATCAGTGATCCCGCCGCATCCAGTCTCGGCCGGTCTGTCTTCCGCTGTAGCCAAAGAAGATGATCATATGCTACGTGCTGTTTTTGATTCTTCTGAAATCGGAAAGTCGTTCTCTAAAACAAGTCTTTCGAATTCCACTGGTCTTCTGAATAATGCACAGCTGACATCCGCCGAATCGCTAACTTATTTTGCCCAGACGACATTAGTCGCAGCACAACGAGTTGCAGGCGCTATTATTTCTTTTGATCCGAGCAATTTGTCTCATGAAGACTGTCGTCGAGTTGTACGCTTATTTGACAGACTATCAGATATGCTTTGTCGAGTTATTGATCTTGCTGAGTTTGTGAGAACGGTACATCCTGATGAGGCGTACCTTGCTAATGCCGAAAATGCACACAATATAATGATGGGATATATGATCCAGTTAAACTCTAGCGAAGAACTTTTTGCTGTGCTCCGGAAGGTCTTGGAGATTGAAAATGTTGAGAATATCTTATCACGAGAGGAATTAATAGTCGGGAAGTTATTGTTAGATGATTTTGAAAAATCTGGAGCGGCTTTGGATATATCAATTCGAGAGAAGGTGGTTTCTGTGCAGCATGATATTGCATCCTTGTCTCGCGAATTCATGACGAATATACGACCCGCAAGAGAGTCTATCACGGTGGACATCAACGAACTTTCCGGACTAGATCCCACACTAGTCAACGGACTTCGGGCAACTAGTGCCGTGGAATCAGAAAGATCCTTCAGTTTTGGAAGACGGTCAAGGAATGTGAAGCCCTCGGCACAGGCAATGGCAAGAGTCAGGACTGTGAAACTTCCTACAAGTGGACCTGTTGCTCGTATGGCAGCTGTCAGTGTTCATTCATCTAAAATTCGTGAACAGCTATATAAATCACATAGAGAGTCGTCAAGAAGACAGCTTGATACTTTAGAAAGCTTGTTGATGCAACGAATGTACTTGGCTAATTTGATGGGCTCAAAATCTTTTGCTGAATATCAACTTACCGATAAAATGGCTAGAACACCAGAAGCTGTTCAGAAATTTCTAGAAAATTTAGCTCACCAAACAAAGCCTTCTGCAATGGCTGAAATTTCTATTCTCGAAAAAATAAAAGCCGGTGATAAGCGAAACCAAGACGATTCAATTTTCAGAGCGTGGGATAGAGACTATTATCTTTCACAATATATAGACCAGAAAAGACAACCACGAATGCGAAATTATGAATTTTTGAGCGCATACTTCTCTGTCGGAACTGTGATGCAAGGACTGTCCCGTTTGTTTACAAAGCTATATGGAATTCGATTTGTTCCTCGTGAAACTAGTAGTGCGACGGGTGAAATTTGGCATCCGGATGTGCGCAAGTTAGATATTATGGCTGATACAGGATCGTCACTAGTCAATGGAGCCGGTGAACAGAGGGTTGGAGTTATGTACTGCGACTTGTTTGCTAGGGAAGGTAAACCCAGGGCTCCCGCACACTATACAGTTCGATGCTCAAGACGTATTTACGAAGACGAGAACCACGATGGTCTCGACAACGGTATTTACGATATTCCTACCATGAAAGACAGAGATGGGGCGGTTTATCAGTTGCCTACGATTGGGTTAGTATGCGACTTTGCATCTAGCACAGATGGTGGTGCTACTTTACTGTCCTTCGCTGAAGTGGAAACGTTGTTTCATGAGATGGGTCATGCAATGCATTCTATGCTTGGTCGAACTGCATTACATAATATTTCAGGAACCCGTTGTGCGACAGATTTTGTGGAATTACCATCAGTTTTGATGGAATATTTTGCGACTAATTCTGATGTTCTTGGACTATTTGCCAGACACTATGAAACTGACGAGCCATTACCGATGTCTCTACTTGAGGCTCACTTGAAAGAGCGCGAAGGATTTAAATACAATGATACATATACCCAGATTGAGATGTCATTGCTAGATCAAGCTTTACATACCCAAACTCCCAATGACCTATTATCTGGCCGAATTGACTCGACTGCTATTTCTCGCATGCTAGAGGAGAAATACTCTTTATTTCCACCTGTTTCGGGAACTAGCTGGCAGGGTCAATTTGGACATTTAGTAGGATATGGAGCTGTGTACTACTCTTACTTACTGGACCGAGCCATGGCTTCTCAAGTCTGGCGGGATGTGTTCAAGAGCGGTGTGAACGGCGGCGCTGTTTCCCGTGATGCTGGTGAGAAGTTTAAAAACGAAGTATTGGCCTGGGGAGCGGGACGTAATGCATGGGAATGTATTGCAGGTGTTCTTGGAAAGCCAGAGTTAAAAAGTGGAGGCGAGAAAGCGATGGAGTCCGTTGCTATGGCAGTAGATGAGAAAGATTCATGGAGATGAATGTGTTTGGGTGTTGCATGTAATTTGTGATTTATGATGTAAATACTTGGTGAATCTTTGAAACAACATTTTAGTTGACTTTAGGAGTCAAACAGATACAAGCTTTGTGCCAATACGCTGGAATGGGTATGCGGTTGTAAGGAGCTCTTAGATTGAGGCGTCACGTTAATGACGGTGAGACAAATTCTGTTATTGCCCCTCTCGTTTTGGCCATTGACGTCATTCTACTTGTTTTTGACTCGGATCTAGAAACCTTCTTCAAGAACCGATTGAACAGCAAATTATTTAATGTTTCAGAGAATGTCTTGGAAAGCTTGAGTTGCAAATTCGAGTAGTTTACGAGTAGCGCTTAAAAGACGGAATGTAGCATATAAAATAATAAAAAAATGAGTAGATAGAGCACTACAGTTGTCAATAAACCGAATTTGCTATGTGTATAGGGTCTCATCTCTTCAGGGGTCGTTAAACATGTTTCCGTCTTGGAATTCAGCTCAAGTACCCGTGCGCTCAGCGCCGTCCATTACCATGTATTTTTAGCTGACCAAATTCCTCGTCTGCTTTGTTAATACTTTTTTGGTCGGTCACTATCTTCATCATTACGTTTGCCAATCCCACAAATGAGATTCGGCGTTCTTCTTTCTTTGCTCTTTACAGCGTCAATTGCCTGCGCAGCTGAGCTCTATGACCGTGCTTATGGCGATGAGATATTCACTATTGTAGCCACCCGGGCAGATGATGGCTCTCAATATGCTTCTGTTGGTGCGTCGAACGGTGTCCTGACAATATTCAATGGCTCGACTTCGTTTACAATTTCCTACGGAGAGTTGTATCTTGAAGGGACTAGTAATATGGTTTATGTGGACGGTTCGTCGCAGCAGATTGAGTACTCTGCTCGGCCACCTATGACTGCAGTGAACGCAACTTGGACGATTAAGGACTCATACTTGGAATTCAATGGAAGTTCAGAAGCATATGCCTGCCCTGTTGGTTCGCATTTCGATCTCTATATGATTACAGACGAGCAGAATGATTTTTGCCACGGAGAAGGTTTCCAAGTAATTCTATCTACAGTGTACTCTTACAGCTCTGCGCCAGGAGGTGACGCAACTTCGTCTTCAGCTTCACCTACTGCTAGTGCATATGAATCAGCAAAGCAGTATTTTGGTATTACAAGCGTAAATTCCGGTTCTACAACACAATTTCTTTCATTTTCAGACCACGGCACCGGCTTCGTTTACCTTGACTCTAAACTGAAGATGCAGGCGTACATTGAAAACGGCGTATTGATGGTTCAAGGGTTGGATGTTCCTTTTTGGGTTGACGACGAGTCTGGTGCTTTGCATTTTGGATCCAAAGTGCCATCAAATTCAACGATTGCTTTTTGGACCGTCAAGAACGGGTATCTTTTACTCAATGGACAAAGCAATGCAATCGCATGTGGCGAGGATTTTCAAGTTTATTGGGCTAAAGATCCCACTGAAAACGTGTGTGCGGGTAAGAGTTCGTATGGAGTTCAGCTCTATGTGACTTATGCACCACCTACGCCTGACAGTGTACCGACAGGAGAAGTCTCAATCCCTCCATTTCCATCTGGTAATATGACAACCCCGACTTCCACGCGCTCCTCGAGCTCATCAAAAATTACAAGATCGTCAACAGTGTCTTCGATATCGAGCTCTATAACATCTGCACGATCTACGACTCTAGCTTCGTCTTCTGCGTTGCCTAGTACTACCTCTTTGACATCATCTACCTCATCATCCGCAGAGCCATCGGCAACATCATCTGCATCAAGCTCAAATTCTGTACATGATTTCTCATCTTTGTCTGGAACGGTTGCAATTGTCGCTATTGTTGTGACCATGCTCGTCGCCACAAATGTTATTCTCACTGTGACTTTGTAATTCTAGTGCATAGAGATAGCAGCTGTGAGGTAGGAGTTTGTCAAGCAACTGGCCAGATGAAGCGATTTTTACTGTGATTAAAAGTTTTATAGCTATCACACTATTTTATGTTTTCAATTGTGGATTGCGATATGGCGTTATTAAAAAGAGAGGTTTGCTGTTAAAAGTTGGAACGAAGTGGAAGAAATATGATGGATTTGGATTTACAGGGAGGTTGAAGCATATAATGAATAATGATGGTGTGTGTTGGTTTGAAATAAAATAGTTTGTCGATCTGATTTAGTGAGAATAGAATCTAAATTAAGCAATTATTTAGTAGTGTACCAATAGTTGATTACTTTGGCTAGAGATGATGTTTTAAACCCTATTTGATTTCTGCAAAGTGAAGTCCCTAACAGTAGCATGCCAAAATACCCTAACCACATAATTACAAAGTAGGGCAAGTGCGGTTGTAGGGCACAGATAAAAGACAGTCACGCTACGCGTTGTAGAGCGAGGAAGGCGGCGCGCGTTTGTTTGCTGAGCGGAGCAGTCGCAGCGCACTACGCCCAACGCTGAAGGATCTCGAAATTAGCACTCTCGTCCTTCCCAGTTCAACAACAGCAAAATGTCGGCCACCAACAAGCTTGTTTCGCCCGCCACCGCCTCCGACTTGGAGCTTTCCATTGCTCAGAGTCTGTTCGACCTCGAGACCTCGGTCGCTGACCTCAAGGCCGACCTCCGACCGCTCCAGTTCACCGCTGCTAAGGAGGTATGATTTCCTGCACATATATACCCTGTACGATCAACGTCGAGACATGCGAATCGCCAATGACATGCTGGATTGCATTACTAGTTTATCACTTGAAAAGAAAAGAATAAGAAGTTCAGACTGCGTGATGTTGCTTGACGATGAATTGGACATGGGACTTACTGAAGAAATTGGGTCTAATGTGTGTGTTCTGTAGATTGACGTCTCTGGCGGCAAGAAGGCCATTGCCATCTTCGTCCCTGTTCCTTCCCTCGCCGGCTTCCACAAGATCCAGCAGCGTCTCACCCGTGAGTTGGAGAAGAAGTTCTCTGACCGTCACGTCGTTTTCATCGCTCAGCGCCGCATCCTTCCCAAGCCCGGCCGTCGCTCAAGACAGCAGCAGAAGCGTCCCCGTTCGCGCACTTTGACTGCCGTTCACGACGCCATCCTCGAGGACCTTGTCTTCCCCACAGAGATTGTTGGCAAGCGTGTTCGATCACTCGTTGGTGGTGGTAAGATCCAGAAGGTGTATGTATTTATGTTTGTTATGTTTTATGGGGCTTGTTATATTAATATGATTTCTTGTTACAGTTTCCTCGACAACAAGGACTCTACCGCCATTGACTACAAGCTCGAGTCTTTCCAGTCGGTTTACTCGAAGCTTACCGGTAAGCAGGTCGTTTTCGAGTTCCCTGCTATCCAGGGTGAGGTTCACTAGATGGGTTTGTTCGGTTCTGGTTTTGTTGTGTTGAGCAAAAAAATAAAAATGAGCAAAGTATAAAAATCATACAAAAAAAAAGAAAGCAACGGCATATGCTTAAGCATTGTTATGTCCACTGGCTTTTGGGTTATTAAAAGTTGTGCCGGCGAAATTCGTAAATTGAGTGCGGCAAAAAGGAGTTTCTTACCGAAGAGAAGGAAAGATTGAAGATGAGATTATGGTTTTAATTGCTCCCTTGCTTTTTTTGACAAGTTGCCCGAGAGCGAAGATGTATTTGTAATGTGTAAATATAAAGAGTCCTGTCTTTTTAACTATACAGAAGCAACGTGCGCAGATTGCTTGTAGTAAATCAATATTGTATTGAGGAATATCAGTGCCATAAGCGAATTGGCATGGGTCCTGTTGAAAAGGGCCCGTACGCTGAGCTCCGGAATAGCGGACACTTTAAACTCTGGCATCAAATCCAGGCCCTTGCCAGCCTTCCTCCACACATTAACACGACTACATTAACCCGCCATAACCATGAGTTCGCTGGAAGCTGCCCCGTCGGCTCCGAAGGCGTCTGCCTCTGTGAAGTTGGTTCTTTTAGGAGAAGCTGCTGTCGGAAAGTCGAGTTTGGTTTTGCGGTTTGTAAGCAACGATTTCCAGGAGAACAAAGGTTAGTCAAGTAGTGATTTGCATAACTGCACTGCGGTTCCGTTGTTGTTTTGGGTATTGGTTTTTGCTGGTTTGTTGAGTAATATACGGGCGAAAATGATAGAAATAAGGATTTGAAGCGGTGGCTGTGGAAATATCTGGATTATTAGGGGATGATCCGCCGTATGCGGTGGAACCGCGAAGGTCGGATATCACAACTTTCAAAGCTACGCAAGGATTATTTTGAGGAAGCACGAAATTCAGACAGCTCTCACCGCAAAAAGAACCGAAAAAGCATGATTTTAGAACTCTTTGTTGAAGTATTAGAGCTGGGTGCAATTCTGGAATACCTTATCAGCGCAAGTGTCATAATCGACCCATTACGGAGTTTGCGCGGCGCCGCTGCCTGTACGAGCTCACGGGACCTGGCAATTATTCAATACCCATCAACAACATGACACTTCATGAATAACATTTTCTGACTAATATATTTATAGAGCCTACTATTGGAGCTGCTTTCCTTACTCAGAAGTGCTCGTTACCTACCAGAACAATTAAGTTCGAGATTTGGTATGTTACGCCTTATCACCCTACTTGACTCGCCAGTCATATGCTTACTAGTTTTATTAGGGATACTGCTGGACAAGAGCGTTTTGCCTCTTTGGCGCCCATGTACTATCGTAATGCTCAAGCTGCATTAGTAGTCTATGACCTTACGAAGCCTACTTCGCTCATTAAGGCCCGTCACTGGGTTAGCGAGCTCCATGCTCAAGCCAGCCCCAAGATTGTCATTGCTTTAGTCGGAAACAAACTTGATTTGTGCAACGATGGCAGTGAGAGTGATGAAGAAGAGGACAGACGCAAAGTCACCACTGAGGAAGGACGAAAGTTTGCCGAGGAGGAAGGTCTCTTGTTTTTTGAGACTTCCGCAAAGACCGCCGCTAATGTCGAAGAAGTGTTCTTGGCTATCGCGTCGAAGATTCCCGAGGAAATCGTCAACAAGCGGGGCGTTGCAGGTGGTAGAGCAGGTGCGGGTGAGAGAGGTGTTGATTTAGAGGCTCGGGGTGGGGAGAATGGAGCACAGGGTTGCGCTTGCTAAATGTATACGTCTTTCCCTTTGCAACTTTTCATTTTCCCTTTGTTTTTTCTTGAGATTAGATTCACTTTTTATATTTGATGCTTTTCAATAATAATATGTATTAGATGGAAAGTGAATTGATTTATTTTACTGTATGGGTTGTGTTTTGTACTTCTTTACGCTTTTCACGTTGCTCTTTGCGCTTATTCTTGTTCTTGTTTACTTTCTCGTTTTTATTTTGGTCTTCTTCAAGTATTTTACTGATAAGGAGAAATTGCTACATTTTACATTCCATAATTTTCTGTATGAGCTATCAATATTTCGGATGAACAAGGATCCACTTTGTTCATTTGAAACTTTTGTTGATAACTACAGATACCGTTTACGCAGTAATTCTGGTAGGATGAATGACGTAATAAGTAGTGTGTGATGAAAGTGAACTGATAATTGTAAGGAATGCGTAAAGAGCGACGATGCAATGTTTTCATCTCTAACTAAGAAGTAGTTGTTTGAGTTAAATGGAAAGCTGTTAATTCTTTTTATTCTACAAGGAGCCTTAATCGAATTCTACCTGGAACTGAGCAATGTGTGCGTAATGCACATTTTCTTATTGAATGATGAAGAACATATTTGATTAGACGTACGTTATATTACTCTTTATTTCTCTTTTATTCAAACCTGAATGATCGTAAATGGCAACTTACATTTGTGACGTGATCACAGCAGAACGCGTCACTCACAATGATATTTGTGATCAAAGTCAAGGGATAAATACGGCAAGCAAAACAAAAAATCAAAATAAACAAATCTCCAAATTCGCGATCCAGTGAAAACTAAAACCTTCAAAGGGTCGATCTAAACAGCAAATTTTCGGTTGATTTTGCAACAACTGTGCATTTTGATTAAGGACTGTCTATTTACTATTGGTCCCTGGTTTACTTTAATTTGGGTGCGTAACAACTGTTTGAGGATTAAGGAAGGTAAGGACTTCGTTTTTTTGACACTTATGATTTGTGATTTCTCGTTTTGGTTAGTGTTGAAGAACAATGAGGTATTTGGAGTTTGGTGGATTGGTTTATGCATATCACCGTTTGAAAATGACTATTGTCCTTGCAATTTGTAATGCTTGCGGCAAAAGTACAACTACAGTTGAAAGTGAAGATTGCAAATGCTCTTCAGGTGGTGATGGCATTTTACGCGTTTCATTGACTCTGACTTATCTCATCGTTTTCAACGCTCTACAAGACTACTTTCACTTCTTTCTGAGTTGCAGCATGACTGACTATAATGATACAGTGATATTGTATAATAATGGGTGAATCACGATTAGAACTTGTGGCATGGATGAAGGACCTGCTTCAAATGGACTTTCAGAAAGTCGAACAATGTGGAACTGGAGCACCTCTTTGTCAGATTTTTGACAGTATTTACGGCGATGTTCCAATGTCAAAAGTCAAGGTATTTTTGAAATCTTTTTCTATTATTGTCTGAGACGCAAAGTAACTGATTGATATTGATTATAGTTTGATGTTAACTCCGAATATCAATATCTACCGAATTTCAAAATTCTACAATCTGTATTTTTGCGTCACAATATTGACAAGACAATTCCAGTTGAAAGACTAGTAAAATGCAAAATGCAAGATAATTTGGAATTTTTACAATGGGTGAAGAAATTCTGGGACGCAAACTATCCAGGCGGTGCTTATGATGCTATCTCACGACGGAAAGGGCCAGGCATTTCAACAGCAAGTTCATCAACTCGTGCATCATCAGTTGCTTCAACTAGAAAAGTATCGAGCGCAAATACTTCGGTCAGTGGGATCGCACCACGAGCACGAACTCCGTCTGTGAATATTCAAGTACAACAATTACAGGCTGAAGTTGCCGCGTTAACAGAACATGCCGAGGGACTTGAGCGAGAACGTGATTTCTATTTCAGTAAACTTAGAGATATTGAGATTTATATTACGTCAGTGGCAGAAGAATTGGAGGAGCCAGAGTCGCTGCCCGCGAACGCGGAGAAGGCAGAGCTTATCAAACACATTCAAGATATTTTATATACCACAGAGGTAATTTTCAATAAAAACAATTTTGGAGCGACAAAGAATGCTAATTATTTTTAATAGGAAGGGTTTGAGATTCCAGATGCAGACTTGGAGCAGGTTGCGATCGCGGACGAGGAGACATTCTAAACACATACTTAATACATACCTGGAGTTTTTTTTTAATATATTTTTAATTCTATTTTCAACATTTTAGTTTATTTACAGACAGGTCAGCAGTGTTGCTATTTTTAATCTGACAGGATTTCAAGACTCGGAATTGTATTTTGACGTATACCATATGAAATATTTTGATCATTGCCGCGATGAGTGAAGTTCGGGAGTCGATAATTCGATCGGTTTCTTAAGCTTTGTTTCAAAACATGAAACATACTAGAACATCGGGATGATTATCACCAATCAAGAGATTCGGCTTTACGATTAATCGAAATGGGTTGCATTTTAATATTATTTTGATTCATGATTTGCTATTATGTAGTATAGTTCAGAAATTGTGAAACGAAACGTATTTTTTCTGCTGTTTGAATCTGCAATGTCCTTGAGTTGGAAGAAATGTCAAGAGATCAAAGTACGTTTTAAGGTTTTTACTTCAAGATGGAAGTGTAGATCATCGTGAGCGACAGGCGTAGCGGTGCGGAAAAGTACACGATAGTTTCAGAAGACGTAGCTTTCCATGACGAGGCAATGACGCAATGCTACATATGCACAAGCAAACAAGGTTTTCCAGAAATGGCAGTAGGCTAGCGTCAAACAATCAAATTTCATTTCAAATTTGGTAAGAAAGTTTAAGCTTTGACTTTCTTCGGGTCGTGTGTACCTGAAAATCGCGGAAGTTAGTCTAGCTTCGGTTTAGACCATTCGGCTTTGTTGTCTTCTGTTTAGTGTAATTCATGAATTGAGTGGGGTTTAATAAGTGAAGCATGATTGCTAAAACAATTGCTAGTTCTGGGCAGTAATCATCTTGAATGGTGCCTAGCTCAGTTCCACAAAAGTCAAGTAAGGTCTGTGCGGTGAAGCACTATTGTCGGGTTGAAGTGTTTGTTGTTTGTTGTTTGTGGTTGTCTGGTGAGCGGTGAGCGGTAAGCGCTGTTTGCTGTGTTGGCGAGCCAGGAACAGAACGGTGCAGTATTCGCATCAAGTCAAGGCAGAGCGAATATTGCGTAACTGTCTCCCACATCCCATTTGAACAGAACTGAAATAGAACCAAAATGAAACACCAGTCCAGTTTCTGCAGCTCTGCAGCGCAAAATGGCAGAAGCGCCCAGCCAATCTCTTCTGCACGGCAGCCTGTTCCTTTGTTTATTTTCTGCCAAATCTGCATAAATTGGTGCAACTAAAAATAATTGCCTCAACCTAGATCCGGAATAGCGGCAAGCGGCTCGGTTCTTGAGACATGTCTCCTGAAAGCAAAGGCGCCACGCACGGCTACTAAAGCTTTCTTCACCACGTAAATAAGCTTTTGGTACCTGCCTAGTTTTTTTATTTATATACTTAGAGTTCGTTAGTGGCGTGTGTCTTGACGTCACGCTGCCTGAATCTAAAACAACTTTGAAGTTTTGAGTTTTGCTGCCGCGTGGTTCTGACCCAGTGGCCATCATGTGCCTTTTCCAGATCTCGAGATCATCAAGAAAACTGGCGGCAAAACAAAGAAAATGAAGAAAACGAATTTTTAAGGTGCTTGGTATTGGTATACAGTAGGCATTCACGTTATACTGCATATTCGAATCATGCCAAATAAGTACTTTTACCGCGGTTGAAACGCGGAACAGCTTCGGGTGTGGCGCGCTAGCCTTTGTTGCCTCCTCGTAACCTTTGCTTCTCTCGCTTTGCTCAAACCTTCTTCTTATCCCCGCAAACCAGACCGTTTCGCGTAGTTTCTATTTTTATCTTGCAAAAGTACTCTCCTGTTCTTCTGGCCAAAGCCATCGTGAATACATAAATAGACTGCCCATCCTCCGCTTTCCTACCTCATCATCAGAACATCGCTTCTCTCAAAGCAATCTTCTACACTACTCAATTATGAAGTTTTCTATTGCATCTACTTTGGCTTTGGCCGCTACTGCCGCTTCTCTGGTCTCGGCCGCTCCTTTGGCTAAGCGCGCTGACCAGTCTTTCTCTGTTATGACTATCCGCTCCGGCTCTGTTCTCCAATACGCTAACGTTGGCGTTGACGATGGCAAGGTTGTTGTCGGCGAGAACTCTATCGACTTTGAAATCAGAGACAAGAAACTTTACCTCAAGGGTACCGACGATATTGTCTACATTGATGCTTCTTCTCGTCAGTTGAAGTATGGAATCGAGCCTCCTTCCAATGCTATCACCGAGTCTTGGTCTCTTGGTGACCATCTTGAGCTTGACGGAAAGGTCGAGGCTATCGCTTGCCCTTCTGGATCTCACTGGGACCTTTACTGGGCCACCGACACTCAATACGACTTCTGTGACGGAAAGGGTCTTGGTGTTGCTACCTACTATGTTATGGCTGATGGAACTACTGCCAGCGACAGAGCTTCTACCACTTCGTCTGCTCCCGCTGCTACCACTACTGCTTCTACCGCTCCTAAGGACTACTTCGGTGTCGTTGCTATCAACTCTGGTTCTCCTATTCATTACCTCGGCTTCTCTGACAAGGGTGACGGACACGTTTACTTGGGATCTAAGAACTACATTGAGAACTACCTTCAGGATGGTGTCCTTATGATGCAGGGTCTCGACATTCCTTTCTACATTGATCCCAAGACCAATGCTCTTACCTACGCTGAGTCGGTTCCCGCTGGCGCTGTCTCTACTACCTGGTCTATTGATGGCAACAACCTTGTTCTTAACGGAAAGGGCAACGCTATTGCTTGCGGTGACGACTATCAAATTTTCTGGTCCACTGACGGAAGCGATTCGGTTTGCCAGGGCAAGAAGTCTTACGGTGCCGCTCTCTATGTCAGCTACGTCTCTTCTAATTCATTGTCGTCTGCTGCTCCTGCTCCTACTACCACTTCTTCCTCCGTCGCTGCTCCTTCCTCGACTAAGTCTGCTTCGTCTTTCGTGACCTCGACCAAGCCTGCTACCTCTACTGCCGCTCCTTCCTCGACTAAGGCTGCTTCTTCTACTAAGGCTGCTGCCGCCTCTGCTACTGCTACTTTCTTGCCTCCTAACCTTCTCATTCCCGTCAAGAAGGAGACTCCCGAGAAGGTTTACGGTTCTCAGTACACTGGTTCCATTGTTGCTGGTGAGAAGGAAGTTGACACTTTTGCTTCTTTCGACATTCCCGACCTCAAGAAGTCTGTTAAGTCTTGCAAGCTCGTCTGGACTCCTCCTTCCAAGGGTTCTTTCCCCGCTACCATCACTGGTGAGAAGAAGTTCCAGGTTTTCAAGATCGCTGATGCTCTCGACGAGACCAAGCTTTCATGGAACAAGCGCCCCACTCGTGGTGAGCTCGTCGGAGTTGTCGATGCTACTACCGGTGTTTTCACTTCTTCCACTGTCTCTTGCGACTTTGGCAAGAAGCAGCAGTTTGAGCTTGTCCCTTACGGATACTCCAACGATGAGGTTTCTTGGTTCCAGACTTTGAACCCTGTCACTGGTCTCAACTACGCCATGCTCGCTTAAATAGCGATT
Organism: Myxozyma mucilagina; assembly: GCA_030571435.1. Lineage (NCBI taxonomy): Eukaryota > Fungi > Ascomycota > Lipomycetes > Lipomycetales > Lipomycetaceae > Myxozyma > Myxozyma mucilagina. The sequence goes on from JAJLXV010000057.1 coordinate 18,070, forward strand.
TGATTCCTGTTGTGGATTATATTCTATCGTGAACATTTATTTATTACTTTTTTCTTTTATCATTAACATTTTGTGAATTTGTTTGCCTTTTTCTTTGCTTTGGTGGAATGGAATCGTGGAAGGAGTTCATGAGTCGGTCTTTTATTTTGTGAATATTGATTTTCATATTTATGTATATACGCGCGATATTATTCAATATCTTATACTATAAAAAATTAATTAAATTGCACTTTTATATTATACACAATGACTCTTGTAAAAATGAATAGTAATAATGTATTAGTTCTTTGATGTATTAATGTTTCTTACAGTTGCCGCAATTCTAAACTTACCCAAATGAGTTACAGAATGCTGCAAATACTTTTGCAAAGCGTTGCCTCTCATAACCACTACATCACCGTGATTCAACTCTAACTGCAAAAATACCTTCCCATCTCCCTTATCGCTAGCTTTATTCTTATTATCATCATTGTTAGCTGAGTACAGTTTTTTTCTGAATTTCATAAGCGCGCGCGATCCTAGCGAGAGACTTGCGATTGTTGAACCCACACCACTCTCAGAGTCACTATGCATATTCATTTTTTGTCCCTCAACATAAGTTACACTAAGCAGCTCATTGAAATATCGGTCTTCCTCTGATACTTTATAGTTATTTGCTTTATTGGGGATTTTATACGCCATTGCTTTATAAAATTCATCATCGGTCGAATCAATTTGCGAGCTGACTTGAGAATTTGCCAGATAAGATACAACTTTCTCAATATATTCTCTAGCTAACGAGACTGCCTCAGGAGCAGAAGAAAACGGGGTACTTTCGGATAGGTTTTCAGCAAAGTTATAAAAAGCACCTGCATTATGGGAGAAATGCTGCGATAGAAAATTTGAAGTGGTAAATTTGGTATGTTTTAGTGGGTTTCGTCTAAATATACGAAGATTCTGCTTATATTTCTCAAATATTTCATTTGGGCCACTCCCGATTGCATTGGTATTATCGTTGCTAATGATATGGTATATTATAGCAGTGTCATTTTTGGTATCATATGAAAAGTTTGGTTCTGATTCTGTCTTGTTTGAGATATTGTTGAAAGTGTAGATCATTACTCTAAAACATCGATTGGCGGGAAAATTCCATATTAGTGATTGAACAGAAATCATATTGCTATTCTCAGGATAAACGTCTTGTGGTATCGGAACTCCTATGTACTTCAGTGCAGTCTCATTAGCAAATTCACCAGTATCAGTGCTGACTGGTTTATATTCGCACATACACCCAACTGTATTGCATTTCCAGCTACTCCAAAACTCTCTACTATTTAGTTTGCCGCACTGAGGGCAATGCCAGCCTGAAGTAGAAAATGTATCTGCACGACAACTAATAGAGAGAAAATCATATGGTACAGGGTCTTTCTTTTCAATAAAACTTGATGTGATAAACGTGGAACAGTATGACAGATTTTCTGTGATTTCGCGGTATTCCTGATCCGATCTTTTATCACTAATTTTCCAGAAAACTGAGCATGTGCCATTCAAACAGATCTCTCCAGCGTTGTAAACAATTGGTGACTCTTTGGTGCAAACGTTACAAGTATAATAGTTTGCTCTTGCAACTTTTCTTTTCAACTCGTATTCTTTGGTATGCCACCAAGGTCTGGAATCTTGTTGTACACGTTCAAATCTGAATTTCCATCGTTTAAAACTTGATCCCACAACATCAAGTTCTTCCCAAGCATGAGTAACCAAAAACCAATCCAAAACGCAATAACGGTGAGGAACTGACTGAAATGGTGCTATAGATGCATTGCTTCCAATTATCAAGACAAGCGGAATCTTGAATCTCATGTTATTTAGTAATGCACGGATTGATAAATCTGTTGATTCTTGAGAAGCTTTCAAGCCAAACGACCCGTTTTCCAATGATCCTGACTTCCCACCTCTAAATAAAGACTAGGTCAGCCTCTCACCAAGAACAATCCATAAAAAATTTGTGACGAACCCATGAGATATGATAACATCATTATCCATGAAATCTCTGGGAGCGCCGAATCCGTCAAGCAAATATCCCAAAGCAATACCACGTGAATAATAACATCCTGATTGGAAATTGCGAAAGAAGGGAGTAGATTCACAAAGTTCTTGACGTGTCTAAATTTTTGACAATTTAATTAATAATTCCCCGTTTGATTAAATGTCTCTGGCGGCGTACATTACACCACATTGGTACTCGAATTGAGAATTCATGGTTTTGCTGTTCTTGCTGCAATCTTAAATAGACTGTTGGATATGTCCCATCGGTCTTAATGAGTTTTGCTCCCTTTTTCTTGTTCTTTGCAACTTTTGTTCCACCGGACTTGCTATTATTGTTGTATATGTTATTGCTGTTGTGTATGTAATTGAACTCATTATTATCTTGTGACGTTATCTGATCTTTATTGAGCAATGATGGCAATGATGGTTGTGTCGCCAACAGTAAACTTTCATTTGATGTGCTGGTCATGTCCATATTTTAGCTATAACTTTTTAGAGAATTAATGAGTATATAGTAGTTCAATCCTGAATATTTTTGCATCGAGTCTGGTTTAATTTTGCAGTCATAGTCGATATGGTTCAAGATCTCTCTCCCAACCTGTCAGCCGTAGCTCATCACTTTATTAATACTGTACCGAGCTACGTCATATATTTTGCGCGTTAATTTATGAGCCAAATAATAAGGAACTCTCAAAAATATTATTGAGATTTAAATTTTAATATCTCTTTCTATTCCTATTAATTTATTGTAAATTCCAGCAGGAAAAGAAAGACTAAACAATATGATTCAGGAATAAGCTCCAAATTTGCTCATTAGCTGGAATTAAAACCGAGCTGTTATCGCCGGCGCGTCGAAAGTCTAGTTCCCAACGTTGACAGCAACGATAATTATCCACCCAGCGATATTTATCACATAACAGAAACATCCGAGATCGCGGTAACATATTCGAGAGGTTAAGCAAAGATGCCGTTGGCGAGCACAAATTGCTCTGCGTCAATGCTGCTTGCTTCAGCTGCACCAAGTCAGCGATTACTCTCCCTATTTCTGCGCCATCCAGTCTCATCGATGGCGCATCGTGTGCTTGCACTTTCTTTCCAGAATCCTAATTCACAACTACTTTCACATTCAAAAAATTCGACACCTAAACTTCCTCTTGAGTTTTTTCAACATTTTTCAAGTTCAGCAATAAAACATGCTGTGGCGGCAAATTCAGGATCAAATAAGGAGTACATTTCATGGCCGGATAAGCCTAATCCAGATCCATACGAGATTTTTGGAATAAATAGAGTCAAATTCGATCGCAATGAGCTCAAGAGAAGATATAGAATCCTGGTTAGACAGTATCATCCTGACTCAGCGCAGAATCTCAAATCGGAATCGGCTCGAATGGCGAATAAGATTATCATTGATCGATTTCATCGAATTGCTGAAGCCTATGATATTCTGAGTAACGGGGCTAAGCGTGCTGCTTTTGATTTGACTGGTGCCGGATGGAGCTTTGATAGCGTAGATCCACTATATAAACCTCGTCAACCACCAAAACCTAGATACTCGCCATATACTCATGATCCTTTTGCTGATGATAAATATTGGACTGCTGGACCACATTATGCCTATGAACAACCTCCTCGATCGCGGGCACCACCAAAGGCAAAACCAGTTGACCATGAGAAGAATTTACGAACATTAATGTGGATTATTTTATTAACCACATTAGTGACATTTTTTCAGAGTATGAGAGTTCTGACTTGGTCTGCTTACGATAATGGTATACCTCCAACAGCATTTGCGTCTCCAAGGCCTTCCAATGAAGTATTTACAAAATTCTCGGGAATCGACCCCGACGGCACATTTCTTCCTGAAACTCTTTTCCCTGAAGCACCAGTCAATGCTACCCAGAATCCACGGAGAGAAAGCTCATCAATGATACGAGTTCGAACAATGTTTGAAAGATTACACAGTAGAGCGCGAATGGACAATGTTGATCGAAGTTCAGTACTATTTCAAGAACTTGAAAAGAATTATATGGAGAGAAGTAAGAATGCCATCTTAAGTGAGCGAAGACCAGGTGGGGCTCTTTTGATACTCAACCGCTTGGAATCTGATATGACAAAGGATTATGATCGATTGAAAGGTCATCTGAGAAAATTGAAGAGGACTACAGCAACAGAAAATCTCAATAATTCAAAAGCAGAAGCTGAAGTTGCACCACAGTCACAGCAACCCGAAGCAGTTCCTGCTCCTACACCGATGAGCCCAAGTAACACGGGTGCTCTGGTAGAAGGTGTAAAACAGTCTGCAACCTAACGAACCAATTTACAATACTATTATAGAACTCAACATTTCTCATTCTTTTGCACAGTCGTTTTTTTGGCGTTTTTACGATTGAATAATTGTTCTAAGCAAATACACGTATATACAATTTAGTCATTAGATTAACCCATAGCTCTCATAGCTAGTTCGAAAGCGTAGAATGTGCTTGCATTTACAGGTGCAGCACGTAATATAGTGGGCACAAAGCCACGGAAAAATCCTTTGATACCAGTAGCTTTGTAAGTTTTCTTAAAACAGTCAATTGTTGAGGCGTATTGACGTTTGGTAGGATCAAGAGCATCTGTTTGCATTTTGGACTTTACAACGTCAAAGGGATAAGCAGTCATCCACACCTAGTAGATCGTTAACAAAGTGATTTAAGAAAGATTAATAGTACGTACGCTATATCCGGCACATCCTCCGTAAATACACAGTCTCCAACCAGGGATATCTGATCGCTTAATTCCATTATCTCGCATATCTTTGTTCACCAGGTATTCGTATGTAAGAAAGTAGATACTAACTATTAGCATTTATACTTTCAAATCTTGAAAAGCAAACTTACCCCATTCCGTGACCTTCTCTTAAAATAGTAGGAGTGAAACCACGGAAAATACCAGCTACGCCAGAATTTTGACGGAGTTGTTTGAGAACATCAATTGGGCCGGAAAATTGCTTTGGTACGGTGTTTGTTTGAGTCTGCAAACGAATACTAGCCAATGTAAAAAGTCAGTAACTGACTAAAAGTATCCAGTCTAAGAAGAACTCACCGAACATGTTCAATAGGACCGGCCAAGAAGCTGTTTGCAATGCCAGATGCGACACCGGAAATATAATATTGTGGATATGTTAAGGAGTCTGTCAAAATACCATCCTTTTTGTTTTGAGCACTAAAAACTCGCTTCATTCCCTCAAAGATAGCGAACTGCAAAGATACTAAATACATGTCAAAATTCTGTACATATTATCTTTACACGTCTAACTTACCACATGCACCAACACCGACCAGCGGTGTCAGTGTTCCTTTGTAAAAAGCCAAAGGACCCTCAGTCTTTAATAACCGGGTTATGACATCGGCAGCACCAGAGTATGTACCGGGAGGAGCACTTTGTAATCGGACCTGTAATATACGCGCTATTAGGTACAGATCATGATGTGAAAATAGAAAAACTGACTTTTGTTGTGTCGAATGGTTGTCCAACAAGAACTTGGGCTAAATTTGCGTATGTTAGCTGTGGCCCTAAATTAACCAAGATCTTAAATTACCAATTCCTCCACAAGTTCCAGCAGCAATATCCTTGAAGACCCGAAGACTGTCTTCTGAATCATGCTTCTCAACCGCCTCAATAATGTGCGAGTCGGTTTCTTCCATAGCTTCTCAACGACCTCTGCAAATTCTATTTCTCAAGACTAAAGTTTGAAATTAAATGAAAAGAGAACGGATTATTTTGTTTTAGGAAAAGAGACTTGAAACAAGTCAACAATGTCTATTGTATATGTCGAAAGTTTTTTTATAGCGGGGCCAAATTTATTAGCGATGAGGTTGGTTACTAAGCTCATATTATGCGCCGCACGCCGTTTCGGCCTTAATGGGCTTTGTCTTCATGATGTTGCTTTCAATGACGAATATGTACCTCCAAAACTTATCAACAAGAACCCCATAATCATTGAATACACATAGACTCATATTCTTTGAAAAACGGGCTTTAGGATCTGTTGTGCATGAGTTTGAACTTCCACGGCTCTAAATTGATCTAAGCTTACAATGTTAATTCCGATCAAATGAAAAAAAATTCTTTTTAAATTAAAAAATGGATCATGTAGTTTTTTTCGTCTATTAATGGATTCCAGTTTTTTTTGTTTTTCGAGCCAGCTACTGTATAGTCATAGCAGGAAATAACTACTGTTAACTGGACTCTAAACCGTAGTGGTCACAAAAGCCTTACCTATTGTGAGCATTAAGCGAGCTCAGGGCGGTTCAAGCTTTCTCCAGTTTCCGACCTCGCGAGCTGTTTATCAGTTGACTTTTATCTTCCACCAAAAACCAATTCCATTTTATTGTAAAGCCGTGCAGCCAAGGGGAGAATTCTGAAAAAATGCTGCTGACTCGACCTGCTTCACGTCCCGCTTTTCAACAAGTGAGGTCCTCACTACGAGTATCCGTTGTCGGATCACTGCTTCACAATTCTTCTACAATAAGCAACGAAACTTATTCGGCTTTGTCCTTATTTCGCCGGGATTATTCTGCAGAATGCAAAGCTATTGTTTTTGAGAAGCATGGAAGACCTCTTGAAGTGCTCTCGTAAGTTTTATCGTCTGAAGACTGTCTATTCATGTAAATACGAGAGACTGACGTCATGGAATAGGCTCCATAAATTCCCGTTACCTGATCTTACTGATGATACCATTCTCGTCAAGTTCTTAGCAGCTCCTATTAATCCTGCCGATATCAATCAAGTTGAAGGAGTTTATCCGCTCAAACCACCTTTCCAAACAGATGCTCTATCTTCTGAGACTCCTATCGCATTAGGTGGAAACGAGGGCGTAGTTGAGGTTCTCGAGGTTGGCAAAAATGTATCTGACTTCAAACCTGGCGATAGAGCAATTATGAGACATACGATTTTTGGCACATGGAGAACAAAAGCGATTGCGACCATTAAGGATTTAACCAAAATACCTTACTCGCCTTCTGAAATCACTGCGATTCAAGCAGCTACCGCGTCCGTCAATCCCACTACTGCTTATAATATGTTGCAGGAGTTTGCTGACATGAAGCCTGGTGATTGGTTCATCCAGACTGGTGCTAACTCGGGAGTTGGTCGTGCTGCTATTCAGCTTGGTAGACTGTGGGGATACAAGAGCATCAATGTTGTCAGAAACAGAGATGACATCGATGAATTAAAGAAGGATCTTGAGAGCCTTGGTGCTACTAAGGTCGTTACTGATGAAGAGCTCGCTGATAAGGGATTCAGAAATACGATCAAAGAATGGGTCGGAAAATCAAAGATAAAACTTGGATTAAACTGCACAGGTGGTGATTCAACTACCAATATTGCACGTCAGCTTAGCGAAGGAGGTCATCTAGTTACATATGGAGGTATGGCTAGGAAACCAGTCACATTACCCGTTAGTCTTTTTATTTTCAAAGATATAACATCCCATGGATACTGGCTTTCTCGATGGTCAGATGCTCATCCTGAAGACAAGGAAAAGATTGTGAATGAGATTTTCTCGCTTATTAAGGCCGGTGAATTGAAAGATGTTCCCGTCGATAAGTGGACTTGGACAGAGGACATGTCCGATGAAGAAATGCTGGAGACTTTTAAGAAGGGCGTAAAGACTTATATCGATGGAGCTAAGGGTCGTAAGCAGGTTCTGGTTATGGAGTAAGTTTACTTATGTGTGAATTTCATATATAAAAATTAAACCGTCAAACGCCAAATCACTATCAAATAATCATACAACATCGTCTATGGGCTAAGAAGTTACACTTCCGTGCAAGTTGCCGGCTCTTTATCATCTACTGTAGATTTCAACGCTTCTTTCCCGTACAGCTTCTCAATTTCAGATTGGGGAACATATTTCCCCAAGTCCAACGGATGAAAATCGGTTTTTAGTTCCCTGCTCTTCTTGCCTTTCGGTACAGGGGCTAAATTTTTTGTCAAAAACCAAATTCGAAGAGAAAAAAACCAAAAAAACTCAACGTACCCTTCTCATTCTCCTGCATATAAAACCTTCGTAACAGCATAATAGCTTCCTCTCTATAGAATCCTGGATAGGCGGGATATCCTCTTTCAACGCTTTTATCGGAATTAATCTTCAGCACACTTCCACAGCCGCCAAAGCGATCATTTGCACAACCAAAATACACTGCATGAATTTTCAGTTGTCGCAATGCTGAAGCACACATCACGCATGGCTCGACTGTGACGTAAAGGTCAATTTCTTCGAATATTGATGAAGGATGAGTTTCGAGGATTTTTTCGATTCCAAGAAATTCTGCATGCCGTGTTCCCTATATTTACAATAAGTATTTAGATTCATTAGAAAAACTAGTGTGCACATACACAAAGACTCCGGTTTGTGTCATTCATTCCCTCTGCTATTATTTCGCCATTATGGACATACACGCATCCAACGGGCACTTCATCAGACTCGAAAGCAAGATTTGCCTATTGTGTTATTAGTTTAAAAGCACAGGAAAGCCATAAAAGTATAGTACCATTCGTAAAGCCCTTTCCATAAATTTATGATGTACGGTCCCCATATTTTCGTATATTTATCTGTGGAAATAGTTCACAGGTTTAGAATATTTTTGTAAAAGGTGAAAGTAAAGTTTAAGTGCGGCTTAATTTGTCGCGATGAGGTAGTTCCAGCATTCGAAATTGCTTTAATCCAATTGATCTTTTTTTTGCATTGATCTTATAGAAGAGATAAAAATAAAAAAAAAACTCCGGAAAGAAAGAGGATGTCTATTTTACACGAAGGGAAAACATACCTTCGAAATATCGCCACTCAAAATAGTCGTTTACGAGCACTGATTTCACTCCGAAATGAGGAATCAGTACTTTCCGAACTCTCAAATTCAGTCTCACAAACAGATGGAAAACTAAGTGGAAAAGCTATTGTATTAAAGGACAATATCTGTACAACATGGGGAAAGACTACTTGTGCTTCACATATGCTTGAGGGTATGATTGGGTCTGTTTAAGGAGTTATTACTTAGTAAAGTTGGCTAAGAATGTGGTTTAGATTATCAGAGCCCGTACAATGCTACTGTTGTTGACAAAATCTCAAAGGCAGGAGGCGTTTTTATTGGAAAAGCAAATATGGACGAATTTGCTATGGGGTTAGTATATTACAATTACTAAATCACAATACTAATGTGGTGTCTAGAACGGACAATATTCACACAATATACGGACCACCGTTAAACCCACGCTTTCCAAAAAATGAACACAGCACAGGCGGATCATCAGGAGGCTCAGCAGCAGCAGTCGCATCAGAAATGTGTGATATAGCACTTGGAACAGATACGGGTGGTTCAGTTCGACTTCCCGGAGCATACTGCGGAGTAATAGGATTCAAGCCTTCTTATGGATTGATTTCTCGCTGGGGAGTCATTGCTTTTGCACAGAGTCTTGATACGGTTGGTATTTTGGGGAGAAAAATTGGCGACGTTCGAAGCATGTTTGACGTCTTGAGTGAATTTGATGAGAAAGATCCTACGAGTATCTCAAATCCGCTTAGAGAGAAGTTAAAACAACGGACAGATAAACTGAAATCTTTAAACAGAAAATACAAAATTGGCGTTCCAAAAGAATTCATTGTTGATTCACTATCACCTATCATAAAAGCAACTTGGAAATCGACATTACTCAAACTGCAGGCTTCAGGACACGAACTAGTCTCCGTTTCACTTCCTTCAATCATCAACGCTCTTCCCACCTACTACATCATTGCACCCGCCGAAGCATCCTCAAATCTCGCTCGTTATGACGGAGTCCGATACGGCTACCGTTCATCTACTGTTGATAAATCTAACAACGACCAAGACGTCTTATACGGAAAAACGCGAAGTGAAGGATTTGGCAAAGAAGTGCAGAGACGAATTCTTTTAGGAAACTACAACTTGTCTTCTGACGCTATCATGAATCATTACATTCAAGCACAGCGAGTCCGAAGAAAGATACAAATGGACTTTGACAGAGTTTTCACTCTTGAAAATCCTCTCTCTCAGTCTTCGTCTTCAAAAGTTTCTCAAGATTTGGAAAATACTGTCGATTTCATAATAACTCCTTCCTCAACAGACACAGCACCTTCGCTATCAGACATTTTTGCACAAAAGTCTCCTTTAGATGCGTACGTTAACGATGTCATGACTGTACCGGCAAGTCTAGCTGGAATCCCTGCCATCTCAGTACCCAAAGATTCAGAAATCGACAAAAATAAAACCGTCGGGATCCAAATTATGGGACAATTTGGTGACGACGAAAGAGTTCTCGATATCGCCGAGGATATTATGAAACTTTAAAGTTTAGTTTTGCATCTATAAACACATTAGTTCGCTTTGTACATAGACACATTAATAATCACATCATATATTTAACACTTTTTACAAAAAATTTCTAAATTTAGAGAATCGAATCTATAGAGACAATTTACAGATCAATATCAGGCCTGCCCGATAAGATTGCACTAATTTTTCTCATTTTTGTCCAGAATGTCTTTCTAGGACGTCTGTTCTCAGTCTCAGTCTCATGATCCATAAGATGTCTGACATCTGTCAAAACGACACTCGCTCCAGTGATTCCAATCACCTTAGCTGTTCCAGCACTGCCACGTCCTTCAGGATTTGTCTGCGCAGTCTCGATGAATTCCATGCATTTAACAGCTAATCTGGTCGCACGAAGACGATCCATAGGCGATGGAATACCACCTTGCTGAACATGTCCAGGGTTAGCCGTTCTAGCATCAAATCGACCCTTCGCTTCTTCACGAATGATATCAGCAATGATCTCAGTTGTAAAAACAGATGAGGATTTCTCATTACGCAAGATAAGCTTTCCTGCACGATTTTGTCCTTGATCATTCGCATAGCTATCACGAAGGAACTTGACATCCTTGTCAAGCTGTGTGAGTGAGATTCCTTCTTCAGGAGTGTAAACTGCAAGCGCACCAACACAAAGACCAGCATATGTTGCTACGTATCCAGATTTACCTCCCTGAACTTCAACCACAAACACACGACGACGAGTAGCAGAGGCAGACTGCTTGATCACATCACAGTAATCAACCAACGCATTCAAACAAGTATCCGAGCCGACAGAGTATTCTGTACCGGGAACATTGTTTGAAATTGTCGCGGGTAAACAGATCATTGGAATGCGGAATGCAGGGTACGAAACTCTGGCGCGTTCTAATTGCTCAAGAGATACAAAAGCTTCGAAACCACCGACAATCATCAAACCATCAAAGTCAAACTTTTGGAAATAGTATGCAATCATACCCAAATCCACGTCGGGCAAATTACGATTCGTACCAATCTCAGATCCTCCACGAATAACCCAATTGTCAACATCAAGCCAGTGAAGCTCCTTAACCGAGCCATGACGGGCAAGACCGGTGAAACCGTTGTGGATTGCAAATGCACGGTGACCACGAGAAAGACAGTAGCATGTCGCAGCACGGGTCGCAGCATTCATCCCGCCAGCCGGTGCACCAACATTGATAATAGCGATCTTCAATCTCTTATCTTCGGGAAGCTTATTGGATTCGTCATCGATGTTGTTGATTGCCTTGAATGCCAGTAAGTAATCGGCAAACTCAGTATCACGCAACGACATTGCTTCATCAAATTTTTTGTTTTTAATGGCAGTCGCCACATGCTTCGTTAAAGCAACAGATTCAACTAAAGGCTTTCGCGATATTTTGTTCTCGTTAATACCAATCATAGGTGAGGGAGTTTCAGGAGTAGATTCAAGAACCGCCTCTACAGCGTCATAACCTTGCATTGTTGAAATCAGGCGGTCATAAGCAACGGCCGATCCACCTCTTTGAACGTGTCCTAGAGTGGTGATTCTGGTGTCAAGGCCAAGTCTTTTGACAAGCAAGTCCTTGACATTATCCGCCGAAATAGGGTTCAAATCCGAATCAATGGCACCTTCACAGACAATAACAATTGTTTTCCTCTTTCCTTTGTTTCGGTGCTATCAGAAATCGTTAATTTATTTCATTCTTCCCTAAAAAGACTGATGATACATACGGCACTAACGACGGAACAAATTTCGTCACCCCATCCAGTAGCACTGGGAGGCTGCTCAGGAATAAACACATAGTCGGCACCAGTAGCGATACCAGCCATCAAAGCCAACCAACCGCAATGTCGTCCCATTACTTCAACAACAAAAGCTCGTGAATGCGACAAAGCAGTGGCATCAATAAAATCGACACTCTGACAGATTCTCGAGAGAGAAGAGTAGGCACCAATTGTAGCGTCAGTGGAAGACATGTCATTGTCAATTGATCCTACCAAGCCGACAATAGTAAGATGTTCATAGCCTTCGATCTGTTTTGGGGTAAGCTCCTTGGTATCGACGAGCTCTTTGAGCAGATCGGGCCATTCGGCACGGAAAAGATCAGCACCAGTCAGGGAGCCATCACCACCGCAAACAATAAGAGCGTCGATTCCATTGACAATCATATTTTTGGCAGCTTTCAGACGACCCCATCGCTCTCTAAACGCCGCACATCTCGCGGTTCCGATAAGGGTACCACCCTCCGAAAGCCAACCACGGACGTCTTCCCATTTCATCTGCTTCATCATGTGCCCACCTTGAACAAGACCTTCGTAACCTTCGTAGATAGCAAAAGCGTCACAACCCTTATGGATTGCAGCACGAACAACTGCGCGAACAGCACCATTCATTCCTGGAGCATCACCTCCAGAAGTAATGATACCGATTTTCTTGCGTTTGCCAGAAGCAGAGTCGGCGGGAGCAACAGGAACAGCATCGCCCTGAGCAGCCTCTGAAGCATTGAGAAGGCTAACAGGAAGCTCGAGGTAAGTCGGGCGGGCGGAAGTGAAAGGATTGGACTTTCCAGTGAAACCTAGAAGAGTGCCAAGAGGATCATGGGCATAAACTTCGACAGGATCCGAATCGGAAGGCAGCGGCTGATATAGAATCTTCTTCTTGCGCAGCATCTGGATAAGACTGTCGATATAAGGAGTGTAGAAAACAAAAGCAGAGCTCTGGCCTCGCCAGTCAAGCTCCTTCTTTAGACCCGAGTCGAGATTGGACGAGTCAGAGTCGGAAGAGGGCACCAGACGGAGTTTGACTGTAACACGCTCACCCTCAGTGCTCTTGGAACCAGAGGAGTACAGCCATGACTCTTTCGTAGCATCAAAGCAATGATCAGGGTTACCAACGGACGATGGCTGTGAGCGGTCGTAGACCAAAAGTTCCGAGAACCCGAGATCTAGGTAGAAGTCGAGAGTTTGCTGGAAAATGTCCGTGTTTGGCGCGACGAGAGAGAGGAAGGACACACCATGCACGAGCGAGAGCGTGTTGAAGTGTGACGGGAGCCGAAGCGAGTCGTCTGGACCAGGCTCCAAAGCCGACTGCGGTTCAAAATAAGGCGACGCTGCCATTGCAAAATTTTGCCTGGTAGCGAAGAAGAGGAGACGAAGAAGTGTGAGGAAGATTTGCTGAGAGTAGGGGAAAAGAACGATGGAGGGTTCACTCGGGGAAATGGGCACCAAAAAAGGCGCATCAGAAATAAGCTTAAGCGATGACTTGCGCAAGCGCGCTATCTTTGTTAGGTATTTTGACAACAGTGTCGCTTAGTCTTTCATTCTACAGCTTTTATTGTTTACGCCGGTTTTTAGAACTGTACGCTCAGGTGTGATAGACCGCGGGGTAGACAGAGCAATAAGCTGCGGTGGAAAGGCGGCATTGGCTATCGCGGACGTTGAAGCCACTGAAAGTAGAAGCCACTTGTGAGGGCAGCGATGTCGTCACACCCTTTCGTATAGGTTTGACATCCTTGGTTCTCGGCCTGCTTCGTGCAATACAAACAATATTGTTTTGCCAGCAACGACAATCAAGTGACGTTGACAATTCCGCTGTATGTTCTTCTGAGATGCAAGACACAGACAGCTGCTGAAAAACCCAAGACAGACGGCTGAATAATTCTGAGACTTGACTCTGGCTGGGTTTTCAGAGGCTGCCGCATGAAAACACAGCGTCCGTGTATCGCATCCTGGCACATATGGTCTTGTTGTCCCAAGTTGACCGTGACCAGTACAAAACAAGCCTGTAGAAAAACCGACAGTATAAACTGTTCTACCTAGTTCTCTGATTACCGAATTCAATAAAATTAGCTCTACACTCTTTTTCACCGCGTGGAACAGACGTTCATGCACAGCCGAATTGGTACTAGGCGCGGCTTGTGCGGCTTGGTGCCCGCGGCGCTCGCAACCTTCGCTCGACTCTTCTGCCTGCCTTATTCCGCGACTACTCACGCTCGTGTTTCTTTCCCTCGTGGTTCCCTTTTGTGAGTTTGTGCCTGTTCTGCGGGTCTCGTGGCTTTTTCTCCTGAATTGTTGCCGTGGGCGGATCTGTCTTCTTCTTTTGGCGGGGTGTTTGGTTGCCAGCTTCTTTATCGCACTCCTGGATCTTTTGCTGCTGCCGCTGTTTCGCCTGACTTGCGTCTTTGTTTCCTCGGCGACACACGGCAGCTCTGCGCCCCTCTTGCCAGTTCTCGCTACGAGTCGCCATCATGATTTTCCTATCGTACTTTCTGCTGCTGGGTCTCCTTCCAGCAGCGATGGCGGTAAACGTTCTCTCGTACTGTTCGCCAGAAAACACCGGTTCTGATTACTCCGCTGGTATGTAACCTTTTGCCTCTGGCTACTTTTTTCTTTATCTGTGGGCTTGCCACTAACCATGCAAACAACAACAACAGTCTTCGACACATGGCAATCCTTTGGCTTTTGTTCTACAAACTGCAGAAACGGGGGTTATGCTTTTGCTGTTCTTCTAAACTTCAACTGCTGGTGTTCAAACGTTATGCCTGCCTCGACTACATCTGTTGACCAATGTAACGATCAATGTCCCGGTTTCCCAGCTGACCCTTGTGGTAATGTTCAGCAAGGACTTTATGGATACATTCAATTAGCCCAAGCTTCGAGTACAGCAACATCTAGTTCGGCCGAGCCTACCACATCCTCGTCAACAGAGTCGGACCCTACATCCTCCGAAGAAACTTCTTCCGAGTCGGCTACACCAACGTCATCCGACGAACCAACAAGCACCGAAAATACCTCAACTGCTGAAGAATCAACAACTTCCGAGGAGCCTACTCCTTCTACTACTGAGCAATCTGCAGATCCTACCCCTTCTACTACTACTACTACTACTACTGAAGATCCAACAACCTCTAGCACTGAAGAGTCTACTACATCGACTGAAGAGTCTTCTACATCAACAACTTCTACTACATCGTCAAGCACATCATCTTCATCTTCATCTTCGAGTACATCAACCTCTTCAACACCTACTCCCACACCTTCGCCAATCATCTCAGTTGTCACGGTAACTGGGTCTGGTGCCACAAAAACCCTTCTAGTGACCACAACATTCTCCAACTCTATCTTTTCTCCAACATCTTCGACAGTACGAACGAGCTCCAGCTCTCAAATAAGCTCATCAACAAGCTCAATTTATGCTGCAGAATTCAGTAGTACATCTAGCTCTATTTCTACAATCCCTACGCCTGCCGCTTCTACGAATTCATCGTTTTGGAGCAGTTCTGGCAAAGTAGCCGGAACATTTGTTGCAGTTGCAGTTGTGGTTATTCTACTGATACTTCTGTTAATATTCCTAATCCGGCGCCGTCGGCGACAACGCGAAGATGAAGAGTTTGCTAATGGGTTCTCGCCTAAAACTCGCAACTCTCCTACTCTGAACGAAGGAACAAATCCATTCGGTGCATACGCATTCAACTCCAACAGGCGAAGACGGTCCACGAATTCTCTTACACAGCAAAGTACTTTAGAGAAGCGGAGTGTTGGGGTCGGTGCATATGGAGCGCCGCCGCCGCCTCGAACAGAAACTTTGCAGGTGGATCAACGGATTGATCCCGGAGCTATGTTCATGCATAACAATTACTCACGAGGTTCGGTCAGAGACGAGTATGATTACTCTCGAAAAGTTTTACGGGTCCTTAATCCGGATGATATGTAAAGAAGTTTCAATACGTAATGAAACACAATCATCTACACTTGCTTTGCATTGGATGGATGAGAAGAGAACAAAACTTCTCAGTTTGTTACTCTTTTTATGCTATCTCTACTACTTAATTCTTTTTGTTTGCTTTGCAGGAAAAAACACATAGTTATTTGGCTCTACCATACATTTTGCTTATTGATTTTACGATTTGGCGTTCGATTTGTGTCATCTTTGTTGTGTGATTTTCGTTGTGTCTTACTTTTTCTATAATTTTTCTTTTGTTGATATTCAAATGCGGCCGTATCGTATTCGAGCCGCTTGCCGATGATGCCGGAGCGATACTACGCTACGCTAATCTAATACACACATCGTATCAATTAGCATTGTTGTCTGAGATCGACAAACATGACATATAAGCGTTGAGATTGAAATGAAAATTCGGCTAGTATCTGATTGACAAAATACTTAATTATAGAAAGATATCACACTTTTTAATTTCTTGGTTACAGATATTTTTTTGCTTGTTAGCGGTACTACAGTAGTTATTTTTTTTTGACGGCCCATAGTTAAGCTTACTACATTCTTTGGCTTGCAACTGTGGCTTATAAGATAAAGTTTAAAGATAGCTTTTGCGGGTTTTCTCTCAGCGTATTGTCTCGTCGTATTTGCTGTCAACCGACCACACTTATACAAATGATCCAAAAGACAAAACATTTCAACTAGTTTAGATACATTATTAAAGTAACTTGCGTTGTTTAAAAACGACACGACGCCTTTTCAGGAGTTTGGAGCTGTTTACATTAACTGCGAGATTGGAGATGGTACTGCGGTATAGGGTTTTAGCATATTGCGGTGAAAAGAAGCAGGGAATGTAGTGCGTGCGCTTGAGGGTCGCGCATTTTCTAGAATGAGCGTGTGGGCGATTAAATTCATTTATTGGCTGGGACCGGCGGAGATTGCTAAACAAAACAGATGTGTATGAGGCTAGTTCGTGTGTATTGTTAACTAAGGAGTATATGTGCTTCTTCCAAGGGACATGGATTTGTTAATTTTCAAAAGTTCTATTTTTGTTCCGACAGCTGGAGGCATCTCGGCAAAACGTGCTAGATTTAATGGGCGGAAAATGCCATGAGAAAACCCCACTATGTCACGTGAAATCTATAAGTGGTCTGTGTGGGAAACGGGCTGCTGTCTGTTTACTCTTTGGGTAGACGACTCCGACTCCAACAGAGTCCTATATTATTGATCTGCGTATTGCTGAAGAGAGCTGTGATTGATTTGATTGTTGTTTTTATTACTGTTTGCCCAGAAAATAGTGTGATATCTAGTATCTACTATTTTCTGTTGTGTTACTGGCTTTAGTGCATTTGTTTCTGTTTACATATTTACCAGTTAATGCAGTGGTCATTTCTTTTCGTCACAGCGCTAGGCTCAAAGGTTTCGCTTAAGGAACACAGTCAACGTCCTCTGAATTGTTTCTTGAAACTCGCATCTGGTTTTTCTCTATCTTGGTATCTGTCGATCGTCTTATGCAAATCCAGGCTAGACAGTTCACCCTAGTTCTCTTTCGGCCTACCAAGAATCTCACATCTGTCATTGCCACTGAAACATATCACAACCCCACAATCAGTCTATCACCTGTTTATCTTCTGCTTCTTTTGTGGCCGTACGCCTGCGAGTCTTTGTTTCAGTAAATATGCTGTCTGTGTTGATACCCGCAATTAAACTTGTTTTCTCTATAACAAGTGGAGTTTTCCCGCTCTTCTGCAGTTTCTGTTTATTTTCTGTTTTTGATGATTTGGTTGTACAGGCATTTGCATAAACCGGACTATGACAGTGTTGACTTTGATCGCTTTTGTCACTTCGGTTAGTTTTTGTTTGGGATTTCGAACTAGATTGTCGAGAGAGTCTGGAGTCTTGAACTAGGCATAGAACTGCTTGATTTTGTCGTTTTTTGCTGTTTTATTTTTGACGAGGGTTTATGTTTGCATGTATCTTTACGACATAGTTTTAACGAGTTGATGATAACCTGAATTGATAAGTTTGTAGAAAAATCACCTATTTAGAGATCATGCAGCTTCAAAGCTATATCAAGAAACATCATGTTTTGTAATATATAAATGATAGAGATGTCCGTAAATCTTGTTATTACCATCGATTTTATTGGCCATTATCTTAAAGACTCAGTCATATCAGCTCAAAACCTTAAGCGATGTCCTTCGCCATAGATTTCCTGTGCGGCGTTCAGTATATCAGACTTGTCATGGTACTCATAGTACAGCTTTGGCCTAAATTAAATGAGGTTTTCAGCTACCCACTATATGTTTTTGTTGCCGATAGAGACTTGATCTGCTGTATTCGACTTGTTGCAGGGCAGTCTCGGAGGCGTCTAATCTCTATAGAATGAAATAGTTCTTTTTGTGCCTGGTTCGACATTTGTTTTTGGCACCGCATTTTTGAGGAAACGATATAGACTCTATTGACAATAAGAGCTGGGTACATACATAGATTTACGGTATTGACATTGAGCAATATACAGACTGTCGATAACAGCAATCAGACTGATTTCTAAAACACACCTCAACTAACGCTTTTCTTATGATTGCTTGATTCAATCATACTTTCGAAAACTTATGAATGGCACCCCGATATACATCACAGTCGGCAATGATTACTGGTCAAGTCTCATCACAGCAAGGCTCAAATGGAGCGCATGTTCCGGGCTTGATCTCACAAGCTGGATATGATCGGAAAGCGCAGCCGTTTCCGATATTTGAGGAAACTATGCCGTTTTCTTCTCTTTTGTATCAAATTGAATTACATATCGTCAGAACTGTTGATTCTCCTTATACTTATGAACAACTTCGGGGACCGCCTTTTTCAAGTCACTTGATTCGACCTTTGGGTATGTCTGCGCTGGGCTTGATGAAAAGTCAGGAGGGGATTAACAAATTATAGTGAAATCTATTGAACAAACTCGTCATCCGGCAGTAATTGCAGCACTTTTAGCAGCCCGATTAGATTTCTCCGTTCAAGAAGATGATCGTGCAATTCACGAGGCACGTGCTTATACCGCTGAATTAATCGCGATGCGTTATGCAGCTCATTTGCCAGAAGAGGAACTTATTCAGTACGTTACTTACGAAATACCCAGAAAACCTACGACGAACGGAGCTAGCTCATTGTTGTCGTCATCGAGACCGTCGAGTGTGAACGTGCCTACCGAGAGTACTGGACTTCTTGACGAGCATCATGATGATTTGAGACGAGATGCGGCTGCTAGAGCTGCTGCTGATATTGATATTGAGCGACAAGCAGGTTTAAATGAAGACAATACGCCATATGTAGCCGATTCAGCAATCGGATTAAGCGCGCTCGAGTTAGCTATCTTAGGTGATGCGAAAAAGTTTTTACTATCAAGGTCAATCGAGCAAGTCATTACATCAATTTGGGAAGGCCGTATTGTGTTTTGGGACTCGATTTCTATTCAATCGAAGAAACGAGCTATGTTTTATAGTCCTGGACGTGCCGGAAATGATTGGTATTCACGTCTTCGGGTACCGAAATATCGAACGTTCTTTATGATGCTGAACTACGCTGTTTTACTGGCTTTGTACTATGCTGTTTTGACTGAACGCAATATTACACACATCACAGTCCTTGAGGTACTTCTTGATATTTGGTTTGCTGGATTCGTTTATGAAGAGATTGGTCAAGTTCGTGAATCTGGCAGTATAAAATTCTATGTTTCTGACTATTGGTCTGCATTTGATATTGCAATGATTTTTATTTTTCTGGCCTTTTTCGTGACTCGAATAATGTCGGTCTTACCGTTCAAAGAACAGTATGCGCTAGCAGCCTTTGACATTTTAGCGCTGGAAGCGTTGTTGCTTGTTCCTAGAGTATTTTCAAGTTTATCGGTATCTCCGTATTTCGGCACGTTGTTGCCTTGTTTGAAGCAAATGACGAAGGATTTCATGAAGTTTTTGGTCTTGGTAAGGCATCTTTTTTGAAAATTATTAAGCTAAGCTAATCACGATTAGATTGTAATCCTATATGTTGGATTCTTAACTACATTCTCATTTTTAGGACGAGATCATTTTTCTGTAAACCAAATGGCGTGGCTTTTGATTCGTGTATTTTTTGGTGCACCATACGATGGACTCGATGCCGCAGGTCTTATTTCGCCGATTTTCGGACCTACGTTAATGCTTGTATTTGTGATTTTGACTAACGTTTTGTTGATCACTGTTGTCATCTCTATTTTGTCGCAGAGATTTGGCCGGATGATGAATAATGCAAAGTAAGTTGTTAGCTCATTGATAAGAGTATAGCTAACTGTGTCTAGTGAGGAGTACATGCTTCTTTTCTCCTCGTCAGTTCTGGAGTCGATTACCACTTCCGACCGTGTCACATACTTTTATCCTCCTCTAAATCTCATCGGTATCGTAATCCGACCGCTTCGACTTTTCCTGAACCATAACGAATATCGCAATCTTCGAATTTTTATTCTAAAAGTTACACATGCCCCACTAGTTGCATTATTATGGATGTACGAAACAATTCAATATCGGCTTTTACTCTCCAGATCCGACAATAGCAAGAGTAGTTTGTTACATTTACGAAGCTCGAACAATGATAAGAAGAAACTCTGGAACTCGAGATATGGATCTAGAGAAGGACCCAGCATTGCGAGAGGATTACTTGTTACTAATGAAGTAATTCTTTCGGGTGCTGAGCCGCAGATTTTGCAAAGTGCATTTGTGAAAGGAGATGGTATGAATTTGGGAGGTACAAGTACGTCATTGGCTAATGGACGGTCGCAAACAGCCAGTAGTAGTAACTTAGCAGATGCTGCAAAGAATGGTAGCGATGTTGTTAAGCGCAGAAAGACGAGAAAGGGCACTATCGTTGCACAGAACATCAAGCGGAATAATAGTGGCGGTTTGAAAAATAAATCGTCGCAACCGCTGTCGTCAAGTTTTGGCTCTGGAGAAGAAGATGCGGGCTCCGAAGCTGCTTCCAAAGCGACGGCTGCAACTACGACTTCGCAAAGTGATGATCTCCTGAGTCCTGTCGGTCGTGTTCTTCGACGAGCGCGAACAGAGAGCACTACTAGTGGAGGAATGCGCGGTGCGCGACGCTCGAAACTTGCTATCAGTTTACTAAGGGACTTGCGACGGCGACGAAGTCTTACGCTTCCTAACGATGTTATTTCTGAGTCGGGCGTTTCGGATGTTAGCGGTCCTGCTGGAGGAGTGAAGGCGTTGGCGTCGAGACACTTGACTGATCCTGATGTGCGCTACGATGAGAGTGTTCGTATGAGATCGCTATCGCCTAAGCAGGCTAGACATAGTATGAGTTCTAGAAGATCTCTCGATAGTCCTATTCGAAGTGAGGCGGAGTTCCATAAGCGAAACTCTTCAGCGATCATTGAATCTGAAGATGAAGATGGCAATGATGGGTATGAAGATGAGCATGGAGGACACACTATTCAAGACGTTCAGCGCGGAGAAATATACGATGAAGACGACATTCTCCGTGATGAGCTCGAGACTGAAGAAGATGAAGAAGAATTAGAAGAAGAAGAACAAGATGATGCACTTGATGATGATGACGAGGATGATGATCTTTTGAGTTTGTATGCGGACCAGACGACGGTAAGGATTCGGGGATTGGAGGAACAGGTGTTGAAAATGCAGGAAATGATTGAGCATATGAATAGGCTTTTAGTGCAGAATTTGCATCAAAAGGAGAAAAGCGCTTAAAGAGGCTCACTTGATTGTGCAGGTTTACTAAGATGAATCAATTACGAATAGAATGACTTTTAGTGTCGAAATTAAATAAATATGTACATAAAATACAGTACAAAGAATTCATTGATAGATAAGAATGGTATTTACGAAACGACTGCACCCAGCGCAGCACCAACTCCACTTCCATCTCTTGCGATTCCGATTTGTACTCTCGCTTCATTCTCCGATCCAATGACAGTAGCAAGAGCTTCTCTCATTAAACTCTCATAACCCGGATAGAATTCAATGACAGAGCCATCCATTCCAATATCGACAGTTTTCTGTTTCTCCAAAGCATTAGTGTGCTTCAAGATACCGGCGATAGCAGCACCAGCGAGATACGCGGAACGTTTTCCGATAGCTTCGACGATTGTGCGAATTGCTTTACGTTCATCAAGGGTTGTTTCCAGCACTAACTCCTTTTTGATGATTGAGTCAGTCGCAATTAAATTCTTTGAAAAATCGGCCTCGATACGGGAAAGTACGGAGGTGTCCATTTTCCACTCGGTTTCGAGTTCCGGTGAAGAGGCTTTGAAAAGGAGATTTTTCTTACGAAGAGAGAGAAGAATGTTACGCAGAATCTCACCCAAAAACATTCCCGAAATGCGCTTTTCGAAAAGATGCATGCCTTTATTGGGAGTGCTTTCGTTCACAGCAATGTCAAACTGTGTCTCGGGAATAGTTTTGCAATCGTTGTCAAAAGAGCCCCATTCCGTGTTGATGATCATAAGATTTGTGGATTTACTTAGAGTTTCCAGTTCAGCGGATCCGAGTTTCACGACTGAGCTGAGGTCTTCGACGTAGGCGCAGTTTGTGCCTGTGCCAATAATGATACCCATGAGTGTTCCGTCGTTGCCAGGAGAGGTGTAGGACCTTGATAATAAAGTACCAACAGTATCGTTGACAAGTGCTGCAACATGAACATTTAGCTTCAACGCATCGAGCTCAGCTTGAAACAATTCACAAATATCCTGTCCAACTGCGTCTTTGACGTCAAATCCCTTGGTCCAGCGCAAAAGGGTTCCACGGTTAATAGCAGTTTGATTCACAGGAAATGAAAAAGTGAAGCCAAGCTTTAATTGATGGTCAGTCGCGTCTTGATCAAACTTCTCACTGAGATGGGATTGAATGAAATCCTTTACTCGCGCGGCAAGAAATGAGAACAGCTCTTTGGATGTGCCAACCATGAGTTCATGGGGAATTGCAGCTTTACTTTGGAGTAAATCGTATGTGTTGTCACCATTTAAATGAACGGAACAGACACGGACATTAGTGCCGCCCAGATCAACCGCGAGAAATGTACCGGTCTCGCGACCAGTTGGAACCGCAGTCACTATCTGATTTAGTATGCCGCAATTTGAAGAAAAAGTAATTATTATTACCAAAGGAAGGGATCATGGCCATAGCTTCGCCATTATGATCAAGACCAAGCTCTAAAATTCAGTCAGTATAATTGTGACTGGCAGATCAATAAATATAACATTAAGCACTTACTGGTCAAACGAACATATTCATCCGCAACTTTGCAAAGGTCCTCATCAGAAACATTTAAATCTTTACAGATTTCCAATACAGCTTCATTCAACGTAGAGGAAGTCATTTTTCTTTTCCTGTTTTTCGGATCCCTAGCTTCGCGGACTTTTAATCGCAATGATCATTGGTGCACCACAATTGATCGAGGCTGCACGGATTTGTTAGCGGGTTAGGGCTTTAGTAGTGATGTAACGGTTCTTGGAAGCTGAAAGCTGATGATTGGACATCGTTGAGGGAGATTTGGATCTATCTACTTTTTTGAATGCAGATATATTAATTTGAAAGTTGAGACTGAAAACTTATCGGAAATGGAGCCTAAGCTTCGTTGTGTCTGTGCTGATATCGGAATATTGAACAGACTTTGCAGACTTAAACTTTGTATATTGAAAGCTACTTGATAATTTACTAGTCAGTTTGACTTACTTGTTCATTGGGCATAAAGTTAGCTCAGATCAGTACAAAGGAGTGTAAATTAATCTAAAAAGTCTTTTGAGCTACAGGCCAGTTCAGACATGTATAGTGATATAGTATAGCCACAGTGAAACCTATGCATAAGCGGCGAACAATGATCATCTGGCAGTAGAAAATTATGTGAACGGGCTCACCGTTAATTTTCTAGATTTATGAGAAAATGGTTATCAAATCATTGTTATTTACTCAAAACACATTCAGCAGAGTAAATTAGTATTTCTGAGTCTTTCTTTAAGCCTTTAAACCTTTTACAGTCATCAAATATTATTATTTCGTTGGTGATAGGATTGATTGATCAACTGTTAAGCGAAACCTATTTGCTATGCAGTCCCTTAAGCCCACGAGGTACCATCCCCATATGATCTAAGTCAGCACACTTTGGTCATGTATGGGACTTCTTTCCCGAAGAACTTCGCCTGGAAGACTGAGTTTGTGAGAACAAAGTAAAACCTTATAGTTACTAAGATATTTTCGCATGTAAAATTGTTTTCAGCTTTTGGTACAAAAGTCCTCTAAGTAATAGGAGTCACTAATAGGATTTGCATGAGTTTAAAAATGGTTACTGTTTACGCATTTCCCAATCCAGCATAACATAACCCTTATTGCATATGTATGTATGGTCCTGTGAAGTTTATGCCTTAGTCGCGTATAGCGTTCGTAGCATGTATGAATGCCATCTCCCACTTCCCCCGGCTCGCCCAATCTCCTTCCTACCCAGCCTGATTCTCCAACCGAACATGGATCCTTACTTTCACGCTCTCAATCCTCTTTGCTTGTTTGCGAAATTTAGGTGTTATTTAACTTTTAATCTGTATTCTGATTCATTTTTTTTTCGCAAAGTATCATCATTTAGAAGGGCGAATGTTGGCGCGTGTTTCTGATTCTAATAAGGACTGTCCGAGTTGTCTCTTCTGATTCCCTTTTTTTATCATGCTTCTTTTTTATTCCATGATGTTTGGGGTGAATCTTACTGTTTAGGTTGCTGTTTTGCTTTTTTCATGAACTTCGAGTTCATTTAACGCGGTAGAACGAGTTGAAACGCGTTTGTTTGGCTATTTATCTTTTATCTGGTGTTTTGATGCTGTTGTCTTGCTCGCTGTTGGTTTTCTCGCATTACATAATTTTAGCTATTTCATTGCTGCTAGTTTGAACTTCTGATCATGTTACGTTTTACGGTTATATAGTTGCTATTTACTCGGGTATGATGCACGGATTTATATGTTGATGTTGCTGTTTGTTGCTGTTTGTTGCTGTTTGTTGCTGTTTGTTGCTTGCTGTGTTTGTTGCTGTTTGTTGCTGTTTGTTGCTTGCTGTGTTTGTTGCTGTTTGTTGCTGTTTGTTGCTTGCTGTGTTTGTTGCTGTTTGTTGCTGTTTGTTGCTTGCTGTGTTTGTTGCTGTTTGTTGCTTGCTGTGTTTGTTGCTGTCTGCTGTCTGCTGCCTGCTGTCTGAATGCTATGCCAGATAATGTTTTTATCAATCTATCGCTTTATTTAAACCTTTTTTTTATTCCAGATTATGCTATACCAGATAATGGGTTTATCTATCTTTTGTTATCTCTAGCTTCTTTTGCGCTAGTGCTTTGGTCTTTTGCTGCTGCGTCTTTATTCTGTTTTAATATATATATCTATCTCAAGTAGCCATTTATTAGTAGGCTTGACACTTTTTACTATCTCTCTCTATATAACTTTTTTATCTCCGGAAGCATTTATAATTTAGTAAGCTGTAGACTGTATCATTTCATAAACTATTTAGCTCTTGGTATTTGTTTTTGTTTTTGATATATGACTTGAAAATGTTAGGATATTGTTTTTAATTTCAATGGGTACTACTGTCTTTGTTTATATTTTGTTTTGCTTTCTGCTAAGGTTATGGGCGAGCTTCTCTTTCTACTGTTTTGCTTTTGCTTTTGGATTTTTCGTCGCTTCTGCTATTTTTTGTTGTTAATGCTTCGTTTTGTTGTGGATGCTTCTCTATACTTTGCTTTGCCCTTTTCCATCCTGTCCCTACTGTCCTGTTCCCTACTGTCCTGTTCCCTACTGAGTTGTTCCCTTCTGTTCTGTCTCTTCTGTCCTGTCTCTTCTGTGCTGTCGCTACTGTACTGTCGCTACTGTCCTGTCTTCTTCTGTCCTACTGTTCTGTCCTACTATTCTGTCCTACTCTGTTCTGTCCTACTGTTCTGTCTCTACTGTTCTGTCTCTTCTCTCCTGTTCGCTACTGTCCTGTCTCTTCTGTCTTGTCTTTACTGTCCTGTTCCCTACTGTACTGTCTTCTTCTGCCCTATTGTTCTGTCTTACTGTTCTGTCCTACTGTTCTGTCTCTTCTGTTCTGTCTCTACTGTCCTGTCTCTACTGTACTGTCCCTACTGTCCTGTCCCTACTGTCCTGTCCCTACTGTCCTGTCCCTACTGTACTGTCTTCTTCTGTCCTGTCCCTACTGTCTTGTTCCCTACTGTTCTGTCTTACCGTTCTATCTCTTCTGTCCGGTCTCTTCTGTCCTGTCCCTACTGTCCTGTCCCTACTCTCTTGTCTTTACTGTCCTGTCTTTACTGTCCTGTCTTTACTGTCCCTGTTGGTTCTGTTGATTCTGATATTTGTGGAATCTTAACGTGACGAATTCCCATCTTTCAATATGGTTCTGCTAATTCTGATTCTGATTCTGATTTTCGACTGTCAATTTTGTTTATTCTGCTTTTTGTTTTTTTGGAGAGCTAATCTTTTCTTAACTGACAATGGCCAAAACATTGACTAGAGAAGTGTGGCACATACCTACTCTTACCGTGTTTCATGTTTTTTTAGTTGAAAGACACCATCGGAGGCGGTTTGAGTCTTGAGCCTTTCAAGAAAGGGATCAAACAGAATAAAGGCATGTCAAAAACATTTTAAAATTTGCAAACAAGCATGACACTAGAAATAATCAACATGTCTTAATCACACAAAGCAGCCTATAGGTTTGACTTTTTTAATGATTATTTATTGGACTGGTCCGTGATCAGTTGCACGCTCGACAGATTTTTGGGTCGAAGCTTGACCGTAGCAACAACGATTCTAAAGCACAATTATTCAACTTGATTTTATGTCGTCGCCATAGCATACTTGATCACTAACACGAATTTGAGAAGAGTGCTTGATATTATGATTTTTTTTAGAGAACAGATAAAAAAACATCTTTTTTCCCATTTTTGCTGTCAAGAGTATGACTAGAAATAAAGATGACTATCTGCATTTTGCTTCTAAAAGTGGAAAAGGATCTTCTGTTCCAAGATATATGAATCCAAACATGAGCACTCAGGCATGGCATACCAACGCACACTATTTGATTTAATTGCTTATATTTGCCGATGTGTGGCAACTGCAATCATATTGAGATGAAATATACTTCGGTCCAATCCAAATCTATGTAATTTGTTGCTTCTTTATTTCACTTCGGTTCCTCGAATACAGACATGTTAGCAAGCAATTGGCTGTGCAAATAATTACTGACAATACTCTTGCTTAGTCTTTGTTTGCATTGCTACCATCTAATGAAGCTAAGCGAAGGGCCTCTGCAGCCGAGTTCAGCTGATCAATAACGGCGCTCATTATTAAGATAATTTGTAGTGGATAACTATGTTGTAGTGGAAAATGGTAGTTCTTGGTTATTGTTGGTTGCTAGCTAATCTCTGGGAGAACCTCCCTTTTACATATTTCTATTGACTCAGCCTTATCACACGTAGCCGGCCTTCGCGACTACTGTGCTTCAGTGATCCGTAGCTTCTCTCGGAGATAGACTACCTTTTTACCCTTTTGGGTAATATCCCGTCTGTTTTTCCATGAGGAGTTGTGACGAGTAAACCTTGTAACCTACTCTGTTACCCGGTGTACTCGCACGATGTTAGCACATCGTGACACTCCCCCACCTAAGACAACTATACCTGTGTTGCAGTTAAGTCAATAGGGTTGGTTGGCTGAGCTTTGCTAGCGTCCCAGTGTCTGAGTACTTCTGTTGGTATGTGTTTGGCTTCAACCCATGAGTTTTCTTTCTCGGGTAACCCATGCCATTTGCACAAGAATCTTCGCTGCCCATTAATACTGTAGGTTCCTCTGCAATAATTTTATCAAAGTCGAAAAACCTTGAGCTATCGCGAATTGTTTGCAATCTTTTGGAACGAGTCCTATATGAAGGCTCTTGCCCGATGTCTTTGTCCAACTCTTCAAAGTAGGGTTTCAACCGTTCCATATTGAAATGGTCATGGCGTCTCTTATATTTGAGTTTCAGTTGAACTGTCTTCGGCAGTGGAAGCGACTTGATTTGATAAGGGCCTTCATAGAGCTCTTCCAGCGCTTGCGGTTTTAGTTTCTTCAATAGAACTTTATCTCCCACTTTGTATTGCGGCAGCTTCAATCTGTACCGGTCAAATTGATGCTTTTGCTTCTCTTGACTGGTGTGCATCATATCCTGGGCCTTATACCAAACACTTTGTAAGTCCTTGGTATAGTGCTCCTCTCCCCTCTCCGGAGAAGGTGCCATCGTGTGCAAGCCTCTTGGTATGAACCCGTATAATGCTTCAAACGAAGTCATGCCAATTGATGCGTTTGGCGTCTGGTTATACGCAAACTCCAGTACTGGTAAGTATGCGTCAATTAAATCATTGAAAAGTCTGATTTTACATGCAAATGCCTATGTACCCATCAACAATTTTTAATCACAGTAAAAAAAAAAAACATAAAATAAATAACCAATATAATATAATAAAATACAATAATGTTTACAGTGTTTTTTTATTTGGAGGCTAACTATTGGAATATTGATAGGCATTCATGACTGCCATGGCTCAAATGTTGGGCAGCAATAGTAAAGAAGCTCTCACACCCACATCAAGCTTCTACATAACATAAAACTAGTTTCATAAACAGTCCACGTATTTAAAAAACTAATTATGCTGTTGGTAAATTGGTTACACTTTATGCACATTATTTACCAAATGAAGTTCCGTAGTGAACCCGCAGTAAAAGATCAATCATTTTGTCCACGCCAGAATTTTTTTAGAAAGAAAGCGCTAGACTACTAGATTTATGCGAACTGCGCTAGGCTACTAGACTTATGCGAACTAAAAATTTCTGTTTCATCAAGTTAAATGTGTCTTGTGCTCTTTTGGTGGAGTAAGTTGGCTTTGTGGCCAGTCATATAGTCTCTGGCGTGTAAATGCACAAAAAAAGTCTCGCTGTCAGCCGTGTAGCTCATCTTTTTAAACACCTCGCATACTAAAAGAATTGCCTGAACTGGCAGAGCAAGTATACTGCTGTACATCTGTGCTGATATTACAGTTGTAAATATTATTACGCATTGAATGTAAGACACGTTAGGAGTTTTACGCGTTGGTAGGAAATTCGCCGCCGACTAATAAAGTACGTTAGCAAAACCCTAGTAAATCACAAAGGAGTAATACTAGGGTTTTGTATAAAACTTATGTGTGCTTTTCAGTAAAATGTCAAGATTCAAATAACACTTTCACATTTGCCTAAATTCGTTTAATATACCCAATAAGAGACTGTATAAAGCAATGAAATAAATTTTACATTTAGTTATGAGATAATTAATTCAACGTGCATGTAGGATGAACGTCGCATTCAAGCGAGTTGTCGCACTTTTCATTTCTATTATCACAACAGCCTTACGTTTAATTACTTTGAATTTTGTAATCTGAATTAATAAAATTAGATTTAACAAAATCAACTGTTTTACAGTTTGTAGGCAGGTTCTTATTTCAGTTGGTGCGACGACACGCACTTCAACGGGTGAGCGTCGCATGCCAGTGAGCGTCGCGCTTCACAACGCGTAGTTGACGCGACTCGTCTCCCCACTCTTTCAAGCCCGAAAATACCACAAATGACCTCTTTGTTAATACCCCATACTGCCAGAGTGCATATGGCTTTTGAAGCTATGCTTAAAGGCCAGTAATTAAGTATCTGGAGGAGCAGCCATGAAGTAAAAAATCTCTGATCATATACGTCGCTGACGGCGTGTCGGCATTCTCTCACAAAGCGAAACTGTGCCCAAGTTAAGACGCTTTACAGATCTGCACAAGTTATTTATTACTCAGTACATACCTGACTTCAATACGTGAGATTTTTCAATCCAAACTAGCTGATTTTATGGCGGACAAAATATTACAAACATGTAACGCGCCCGCCGTTGACTTTATGGTCATCTGAGCTTGTTGCTCGACATCGAGAGCTCCAAATGCAAATACCTTAGAAATACAATCACAAAAGAGATAAACAAGAAGAGATTGAGTTTATCTTTGAGTGGCGTGACCTGGATTTGCAGAGAAAAATTAAGTACAGTATACTAGATGAAGACAAGAGACTTCAAACACAGTTCAGAAATGGAATAAGACTGAGAAGCAGTTAAAAGTAATGAAGTATTGTATTCCCAGTCTTTGAGATCAGTTTTAAGCAGTAATAAATAAAATTTTTGATGATTGGAACAATCATCTAAAGCAACTTATCTAGCATTCATTTAAACTTCAAGAAGTGGTCAGGTAGATTCAAGACGCTACCGCGGATGTGACATATCCGGACATAATATCAAATCCTGCCTGCCGTAGCAATACAATTAGGTTTATTAGACCGTGGTATAGTTTTTGTAGATTAAAAAGTTTATAGTGTTGATTGAAAATAGAGATTGTTGTTGCAATACCGATAGGAAGTTCACGTATTGGGAGAAATGAATAAATATGACGTCATTACATCTCTATGCGGCTGATAACTACACGATTATGTCTATCTTGCCAGTCCATATTGAATTGCACATCGCACTGCTTTTTTAGCGGCTGCGGTTGACTGTGATAACAATACCGTATTTTGCCATTCCGAGAAAAAAGATTCTGTATTTAATACTGCAAATTTTAAGTTCAGAGTTTGAAAGGAAAAAAGATATATTTTGCACTTTTGCTCAAAGGTCTAACGCGTAAGTGGCAGAGGATTTTCATACTTCCACAATCGTTAGTTTACTTTGTTTGATTGGTCAGTGATTATGGAGAGCTCAGATTTGGAAGTTATAAAGTGCATAGGAGACGTCAAAGAATATCAAGCTCATGATACCCACGAATCTCTGTTTACTCCAATCCATACAGAAGCCAATAAGGCGACAAACGATTATTTAATCACTACTCCATTCCAGCATGTTATTAACTCAGAACCTTCAGTGTCAACTATCAAACGCCATAGAAGAACAGGAGCACGTGCATACGTCACTGCTAACTCGCTCGCATCATTGAACACATACATTTCTGAAATATCAGCATCTACGCCAGCAAAATCAGACTTTAAAATGCGTCCTCCTATTACCAAACTAGCAATTACTCCGGTACAGTTACGTAACTCGTCAATGACATCGAATTCTATTAGAGGTCGTTTACATTCTGGTATCACTGCTTCAACTTTAGAGCTCTTTGCCGAAGGTGCTTACGCTGGGTCTGAAAGTAAAACAGTCGAGAATTCAGTTGTGGCCATATCAATATCTGAAAATGAAGATGGCACTGCCTGTGATGAGCAGTTGGAGCGTGCGTATTCTCTTGTATGAGTTTAAAGATTTCCAGCCGTGTCATAGGTCTGTTAAAGTGTTTCCTGTATGGCTGATACTGACTTGCTTACTGTATTAGTAGTCTGATATTCTGAATCGTGCAGAAAACTCACTCTATAAGTTTCTGTGAACACTAAATGTATGAAATTACAGTAAAATAATGAAAGTATGTGTTAAAGAATATACCTTTGGCTATTGTCGTACACTGTATATTGTTTGTTTTACGGGAAACGCTTGAATCGCAACCAATCAAGGTAAAACAGTCGGTACAGTAGCATATCAATTTGAACAACCTTTCTTTATCAATACACTTGTCTCTGTTTTAGATTAAGATGCGGAAGTATAGCTACAACTTTTGCATTTTCAATTACACTCAAGTATGCCTGTTTTGCGTTTTATAATTGTACACCAAGTCATTGTAACCTTCATAGCCATTAGTTGGTCATAGCTGCAGAGACCAAGTAACTTTGTGTTGCCCCCCAATGCAACTAACCTCCATTCAACTCTACTTAAAGTATATGAATGTCATCAAAGAACAATTGAAAAATATGTCGATTTATACCTTACTTGTTATCTTGAACTCGCTGAACGCCATCACTGCAAAAGCTTCTCTGCCAATGAAGCTGGACATAGGAGCGCCGGGCTTGATCTCTTTCAATCAAGATTTTTGATATGATACCAAGCTCTACCGAAAGAAGAACTAGGTAAAAGGCTGGTATGCGACATATAAGTAGAACATGTTATCTATGTGAGAGTACTTCTTCCAGCTGGTAAACAAGTCGTTACTCCGGACAGCACCAGAAGGAGTTTGCTAAACGGTACGAATCATCACTAAAGTATGCTCATGACGATGAAGAAAACCCGCCTGCAGAACAGCATACATATTTGTTACAAGTCGCACACATCTTTCCTTGCCTACTCACAACTAAAGGCTGAGCTGGCAAGACAGTAGTGTTTGTCCTTTATGATCTGTACTAATTATCACTAGAATGAAACCCAACAAACTGTCTCAGCTTTCATAAACTTTTTTGAACCTGAAGTTACATCATCCATTGAGGACGGCACTATAAATAGACAGCTGAATGTGCTGACTCTGACCGCTGAGTGTTTTGGAGAGTTTTTGGTTTTTTTTAAACCGGAGCCCTCAGCTCTCACACTTATTAAATAGACTTATTTATGTCTAAGGCCACATTTGACAAGTTACTTCCAGTCACCTAATCTTAATTTCAAGATCAGTTTAATACAATTAAGCCACCCTCTGCGCGACTCTTAGAATTGTGTTTTATTATAGCTCACATCTTTCTGAAGCAAACTATTACATTGACAGAATTTTTTCAGTGTTTGAGATAATGGGAGTTGAGTCGGATGGTTCCACTGCGTTTGAAGCTATTGTCAAGCTTCGGCTGGATGAGTGGTAGATTGGTCCAATGTACAACTAAGTTATTGGTCAGTCTCATGGCAAATGTTTGTGCTCAAGGATAGTATTGTAATAAAGTATTTTATAAAATCATGCTGCTAGAAGTTCCATTCTGAGCTTTTCTTGATGAAGCGTAATACTTTGAAATAGAACTTTCTGTAAAATAGGTACTATCATTGTCTACTTTTAACATAATGCTTAGATTCAATAATTACTTTGAGTATATTGCCAGCTTCAGCAGATGGACACACTCTCTACAAATATATTCAAGGCGGTTTGCCTACAAACAGTTTAGATTGACTTTCAGATTTTTATACAGACGTAACATGATCTACGCTGCAATGAAATGTATTCTATATATTAGCAGGTAATGTTACATTTACTACCAATTCTCCGTCCTCATCATCATCAACAACAAACTAATAACTCCTTCCAAACATACACCATTCAACAGCGTCCTTACCACAGGCAGCACACTTTGTCTCGCCCTTAACAATTCCCTCAGGCTGCTCGAAAGGAATACACAAACTCTTAGCACCCATGGAAGGAGCACGCTCGTCTTCAGCCTCAGTGGTGTCTTGTCGCGCGGACCGGTCCTTGATGTCATCTTCACAAGCCATAACTCCACACCATGGGATCTGAACAAGGTTCTTGGCATTCAAAGCAGGAACGAAGTCCTCCCATTTGGTGACACGAATAACATGCGAGTCAAATTGTTCTTTAGCCTTTGCGTACATCTCGTCGTGGATGGCGTCCAAAACTGTGGGGATAGCACTCTCGAGATCAGCAAGTGCAACTGTATCCTTGGCACCAGTCGTACGACGGACGATGGTGACCTGACCCTTCTGCATATCCTTAGGTCCGTACTCAATTCGCAATGGGACACCCTTCAGTTCCCAGTCAGAGAACTTCCAGCCAGGAGAGTAGTTGTCTCGGGTATCGGCAACGACGCGAACGCCAGCCTTCTTCAATCGTGCAGCAATATCATCAACACCGTTGTTGATAGCAGACTTGTCCTCCTCGGTAGTCTTTGCAGTCACACCGCAAGGAATAACAACAACCTGGTATTGAGCCACACGGGGAGGCATGACAAGACCCTTGTCGTCACCGTGGACCATAACCATGACACCAATACTACGGGTAGACAGACCCCAACTGTTCTGCCACACATTGATCTTCTCACCAGAGACATTAGGGTCTTCAACAGTAATACCAAACATCTTGGAAAAGTTCTGACCAAGGCAGTGAGAAGTAGCACCTTGGATTCCACGTCCAGTAGCAGGAATGTACCCTTCAGTGGTAGTAGTGAAAAATCCACCAGCAAACTTCTCTTTCTCAGTCTTGCGTCCTTTGATGACTGGCACAGCAAGCAGGTCCGAGTATACGCGGGCATACAAATCCAAGATCTGAAGAACCTCCTTCTCAGCTTCCTCCTGAGTCAAAAAGGCAGTGTGACCCTCTTGCCACAAAAACTCTCTGGTACGCAAAAATGGCTGAGGGTGCTTGAATTCCCAACGAACGACAGAGTTCCACTGGTTAAGCTTGAGAGGAAGATCGCGGTGGCTTCTGATCCACTTGGCGTAGTAAGGGTACATAACGGTCTCGGAAGTTGGACGAATGGCAATGGGTTCCTCGAGATCGGTGTCACCACTACCTCGATTAGCATCATGATTTGCAAATAATGACAGAAACTTACGCTTTGGTGACCCAGGCAACCTCAGGAGCAAATCCCTCAACGTGATCCTTCTCCTTCTCGAGAACGCGCGATGAGACAAACATAGGGAAGTAAGCATTTTGAACACCAAGTTCTTTGATCTGAGCATCAAACCATCCTAATACTTGTAAGTATTTTCAACTTCACGGCCCCAGAAACTTTACTGACCTTGGATCTTTTCCCAGACGGTATATGAACCAGGCTTCATGATGTAGCAGCCAGAAACATCATAGTACTCAAGCATCTCACCCTTCGTGAGTACCTGCTGGTACCACGAGGGAAAATCCTCATTTTTAGGAGCAGTGATACTGATCAAAGGTGCCTTCGCTGTTAAAAGTTAGTCACTCCAGTATTTAAGCATTTATGTAGCAATTTTGGCCACTGACAGTCGGCTTTCTCTTTTTTAGGAGCCATGATAAAAATTAAAAATCAACAGAATACTAGCTATAAATCCTGGTAATTAATAAAGCAGTTTGAGCAAACAATTGCAAGGTCTACTCTAATATGCACTTCTAATTATTTTTCCGTCTCTCGAAACACGCAAAACCCAATTTTCACACGCCGCATTTCAAATCCCGGGTCACGTGTAGTATCACGTGATTTTGCTTACAGAAAAGTGCGCTGTTTGTACTAGGGCTTTGTGCCTGGGACGCGCCTGGAGAAAAAATAAGAATACCTACGCGTTTGCAGCTAGAAAGAGGACATATACGAAGCTCTGCAACGCGGAATTAAAGTCAGAGATCGTGCAAGATGTCGCAGATGTTCAACAATGCCGCGTCTGACACGCTTTGTATGTTTTTTGATTTCTACATTGAATAATATGGAGCTGGTGGGCTAACTTGTTACAGTCCTCAATGGACAAAAGCTGAGCGGGAATGATATCAGAGATCAGAACGTGCTGGCGACACAGGCGATTGCCAATGTGGTGAAGTCGTCTTTGGGACCCGTCGGTCTTGACAAAATGCTTGTCGATGACATTGGTGTATGTTCATGGCTGAGTACGGATCTGGCGATGAGTTGCTAACCGTTGCATTAGGATGTCACTGTTACAAACGATGGAGCCACAATTCTCAGTCTTTTGGACGTCGAGCATCCTGCTGGAAAAATCCTAGTTGAACTTGCTCAACAGCAGGATCGTGAGGTTGGTGACGGTACGTTTTATGATTGATTAGCTGAAAGGAACTCGCCTAACGATTCAATTCAAGGAACTACCTCAGTCGTCATTATTGCGTCTGAATTACTCCGCCGAGCAAACGATCTTGTCAAAAATAAGATCCATCCAACCACAATCATTACTGGATACAGACTTGCGTTGCGAGAAGCCATCAAATATCTTAACGAAGTTATGAGCGTGAAGGTTGATGCGTTGGGAAAGGACGTTCTGATCAATATTGCAAAGACCAGTATGTCGAGTAAAATTATTGGAAGTGACTCTGAATTTTTCGCTGCTTTGGTTGTTGACTCTTTACTTGCGGTGAAATCAACAAATAACCGTGGCGAGACAAAATACCCCGTCAAAGCTGTCAACATCTTGAAAGCACACGGAAAATCTAGTTTAGAGTCTGTTCTTGTGAAGGGTTACGCGTTGAATTGTACAGTTGCCAGTCAAGCAATGAAGACTAGTATCACTGGCGCTAAGATTGCTTGTCTCGACATCAACTTGCAGAAAGTTCGTATGCCTCTCGGTGTTAGCATCACAATCGAAGATCCCGATGAGCTGGAAGAGATCCGTAAGAGAGAGAACACAATTGTGCTTGAGCGTGTTGCAAAGATCATCAATGCTGGAGCAAATGTTGTTTTGACGACCAAAGGTATTGACGACTTATGTCTTAAGTCATTTGTTGAAGCTGGCGTCATGGCTGTGCGTCGTTGCAAGCGCGAGGATCTACGCAGAATTGCTCACGCTACTGGTGCCACTCTTATCAACAGCATGTCCAATCTTGAGGGTGAGGAGGTTTTTGAGCCTTCTTACCTTGGTTTTGCCGACGAGGTTGTTCAGGAGCGTATTTCTGACGATGAGTGTATCCTTGTGAAGGGCACCAAGGCATTTAGTTCTAGCTCGATCATTTTACGCGGTTCGAACGGTAAGAGAATTATAATCATTCGTTCAACTTAAGTGCTAATTTTATAGATTTCCAACTCGATGAGATGGAGCGGTCAGTTCATGATTCTTTGTCCGTCGTCAAACGTGCACTGGAAAGTGGCAGTGTCGTTCCTGGTGGAGGCGCGGTTGAGACTGCACTCAGCATTTACTTAGAGAACTTTGCTACAACTTTGGTATGTACAACCGAAATATTGACAAATATGGCGCTAACATACACTACAGGGAAGCAGAGAACAATTGGCTATTGCAGAATTTGCAACTGCGCTTTTGGTTATTCCCAAGACATTAGCAGTTAATGCCGCCAAAGACTCATCTGATCTTGTGGCTAAACTGCGGTCATACCATGCAACCAGTCAGAGCGCTCCATCGACTGACTTGAAAAAGAAAGGCTACAAGAACTACGGACTCGATCTCTGGAAGGGCAAGGTTGTTGATGAGATGAAGGCTGGTGTTCTTGAGCCTAGCATGAGCAAGATCAAATCACTTAAGAGTGGTATGTACACATTTATCAGTTTCTATGAGTTGTTTTTATTTACTGACATCACGTAGCACTTGAGGCGTGTGTCGCCATCCTTAGAATTGACACTATGATTTCAGTACAGCCTGAACAGCGCGAAGAAGATCCTCACGGACATTAAATAAGCAAGGGATTTTGATGGATAATGCATTGTATATATCATAGTGTCAAAGTAATGTATTTCGTGGACTTCAACACAGGTTAAGAAGCCACAGTGGCTCACATAATTGTGATCGAGTGACTCAGTCACAATTGCGGAAGGTTAGGGCGCGTGCGATAACAGAGCGGCCAATCAAGCCCCGGGTATCGCAATAAGGTTTTAAAACCAAACTTTGGGCGTCCATTTTGTATGAGGAATTGCAAAATAAGGTGCGACCTAGTGCTCAATACAGCCTAGCACAAAAGCCTAAAGGGCGGCAGATAAGTTTGCTATCCAAGAGCGCAGCGGCGGCAGTCCACAATCGCCAAAGCCAGCCCAGCGAAGATTATCCCTTTCCTTTCCTGCTCTTCTTCCTCTTCTTTTGCTCGACTCTGTCTCCACACCCCTTTTTTCTTTCTCCTCTTCGATCCAGCCATCAATTTTCGATAAGTAAACAATGGGTGCTCCAGCTGTCATCGGTTCCATCGCCCTTCTTGGCGCTTTCGTCGTTGGAGGCTGTACGTTGTCTTGTTTCTTTCCACTAGTTTTCCTTCCTGTTGCTGCAAACGCCAACCTGCTCTTTGTCGCTATTCCTCTACTTGCCCTTATTTTTTGCGAGTAATCAAGTAGCGAACGATTCATATCAGAGAAATCACTGTTTTACGATACAAGGAATTACTGTCATGGATAGATGTGTGGCTGTAGTGATTGGCGATTGGCGCTATGCATAGCCTAAGGCTAGATGTTATCGCTGCTAATCCAGTCAGCTCGCTGGTACTGTTTCAACAATGCACAGCAGGAAGAGAAACAGCTTGAAAATAGAAAGGATCGAAGAAAATACTGACCTTGCTGCTTTAGACATGCTTTTCACTGGCTCTGGTGAGGACTTCAATGTCGGAAAGTTTCTCACTACCACTTCCCCTTACACCTGGGCTTCCCTCGGAATCTCTCTTTGCATTGGCTTGAGTGTTGTTGGTGCTGCTTGGTATGTTCATAAACTATCATACATATTCAATTTAGGCGCATAAACTGCGACTTCTGAGTGCAGATAGTCACTGCGTCATTTTGGCTTATCATAGCAGAGTGCTAACTTTCTTTGAAGGGGTATCTTCGTCACCGGTACTTCCATCGTCGGTGGTGGTGTCAAGGCTCCCCGTATCCGAACCAAGAACTTGATCTCTATCATTTTCTGTGAAGTCGTCGCCATTTACGGTGTCATCATGTCCATCGTCTTCTCGGCCAAGCTTGCTGCCGTTGTTGGACCTGATCTTCTTACCCCCGAAAACTACTACACTGGTTACGCCCTCTTCTGGGGTGGTCTTACTGTCGGTTTCTGCAACCTTGTCTGCGGTATCGCCGTTGGTGTTACCGGTTCCACTGCTGCTATCGCTGATGCCGCTGACCCATCGCTCTTTGTCAAGATTCTTGTCATTGAGATTTTCGGTTCCGTTTTGGGTCTTTTCGGTATGTTTTACGCTCCCAATGAAGTTTTAAGTCCAAATATCTAATTCTCTTTTGCAGGTCTCATTGTCGGTCTGCTGATGACTGGTAAGGCTCAGGAGTTCCAGTAAATATTTTCACTCAAAACCTGTGGAAATTATTTAAGAAAACGGAGTGGTAAATATTTATTTGGTGGTAGGGAAGGATATCAAATGAATGCGGGTGCGATAGATAGATGATCGACGCGAGGGGGGAGCAGATGTAACACGAATGCATTAAACAATTCCAAATCATTTTTTTTATTCAAAAGACGGTCATCTTATTTTTTTATTTTCATACAAGGTATACATAATTGAATGAACTTGATGTTTGATTTCCCTGACTTCTTTCTTTTAATTTTTTTTATATTTTTTTATATTTTTGATTTTGGTAGATGGCTGGTGTTTTTTTTCTAATTCCATTGTGTGTTTTGTAAGTCATATATTGGGTTGCGGGGCGAATCAGTTGTGGGTTTCTTTATAGACGAAAATAACGTTAAAACATTATCCGCTTGTTTGTCTCACGACAAAAACTTTCACTGTAGACATACCCTCTAATTATCTTTCTATATTACATATTCGCATCTCTATGTACAGAATCTTATATACACTATATACCGAGCTCATCGACTAACCGAGAGATGTAGAACTCTCGAATATCAGCCGGAACTTCATTGAATTGCTGCTTAATCTTAGCAATCAAAGCGCGTCCATCTTCGTAAGCTTTTAAATCACGGTTACCGTAGACATCTCTTCCAGCAGAATACAGATTTGTCTCCAAGTCTTTCCAAAAAACATTTATAGAGATGCTCGGTTCCAAAGGAACTGTAGCATGAATCCACATGGCAGGAATAACAAGCATATCACCGGGGTTCATCACCGCTTCTATAGGATGAACATCAGCTATCTGACTATTTTTTTCGTCGAATATGTTCTGAATTGTGGATGAGGAAGCGCCAGCTGGAAATGAAAGTCTCGAGACATCAGTCGGAGGGTACATGCGCACTCGTTTCGACCCGCTCACTTGAACTAATACATTTGCCGTGACCTGAACTGTTAATACATACAACTCCCTCTCTCCTTGGCAAATACAATACATACATCATAATGAAGCCACATCCCAACTCCAGCACTAGACACGCGGAATGGCGATGAAAATTCTCTTCCAGCAATAAATTCTGATAGAGAAGACGGTAATACAAAGTCTGCAGCGATTTCGGGAAAATCCGTAGCAAATATCGCAGGTTTTGAAGATGGCTTCGAAGATGACAGTGACCGCAAATAATATAACTCTTTGAGCAATCCATCTGTGGTGTCATATACATGATCAATGAAGTCTCCAAACTGCATGATTTTGTAACGGAAATTTTTCTCCTGGAAATTCATAGATTTCACACTACTGACATGCGCAGTTATACTGCGAGAAGAGCCAACTTTTGTCTTCAAATAATCAGGAGTCCAAAGCGTAGAACATGGTCCGATATCAGCAGATTTCACTAAAACAGGCTTTCTGGCGGCATGTATGGCCTCCCAATCGTCAGCCGTCTTCGGATTTGCCGACGGAATTGACTGAATCAAGACTTGACCTGATGAACTGCTTAGATGCGTTTTCAGCGCTGTGTTAGCAGTTTCCGTTGAGACTGAAGCAGTTTGGGATTCTTCGATTGTAAACCACTTGGTATCATATTGAGGGCTTGATGAAATTACCGTTATCTTGTTCCAACAAGCGCCAAACGAAAAACAGACAGCTCCACCTCCCACAATGACAATTTCTTTTGTGGGAAGTACATGCATACTGAAACCGACCAACATTGGAAAATCTGACAGTTTCTGTGGAATTGCCAGGTTCGTTATTGTTAAGTCGGTTAAGTTAATGAGCTGAAACGATCTATCCATCTCGAGTAATCCTTTACTTGAGATACCTCCAGCAAGCAAGACTGTATGTTCGTCCCACTTAGCAAGCAAAGAACCTCCGCGGGCAAATATATTGGTGGACAAAGATTTTAAGATAACTTTGTTGTCTTGAATGGTCCATGTATACGCATCTTCATGAATGTTTCCGAATCTATCGAATCCACCAGCCACAATACCATAGTCTCCTAACCAGCACAGATTAGGAGATAACCTTACTCCCAACGAGTTTTCAGACTCTAGCTCTATCCATTTATCGGTTTGGCTGTTATACATAATCCACTCTGACTGGGTTGCTTCGTCGTGATATCCACCGAAAGCAACAGCCAGTCCAGATCCACAAAAAGTCATAGAATGTCTATATCTATAGCATGGCATCGATGATTTTTTCTCCCATTTATGCGTTCGCGTGCTAAAAATCCAGCTATCGGAACAAGGCGTCAATGGAGATCCACGACCTCCTGTGACCAGAATTCTTTCAGAATCAAGACTGACAGTAGAATGACACATTCGAGCAGAGGGGTACGTATGATTATCAACAGTAAATCTAGTCTCATTATCGGTAGAAAGCAGTACACTAGAAGATAATCTTGAGGATGTTCCCAAGCCGCCAAAATACACCAATCCGGCTTCTGTAGGTGAAACCGAGGCCCATCGTCTTTTGAAATCTGATTCGCTAGCACTGCTAAGATACCATTCGGCATTCTTCTGGTTATCAACAATTGCTTGAGACTCTGTAAGTTCTGTGGCTGGACTCGCTGTGTCTGCTACAAGCAGCACATAATGTTGACAGAATAGAAAGAACTCTTCCCATTCATCGAATGATTCAACGGCTTCCACCTTCAATTTGTCATCCAAAGGCACATCAAGCTGCCAAAAGCTATGTAAATCTCTTGAATTAACTGACTTCCATCCTCTAGTGTAAAATCTCTCGGCTTGAGCCGTCGTCGTAGGGTATTTAGATATAGATTTTAGTGGTGTTTTAAGTCGGTTAAAATGACTTATCATTGTTCGTGAAAATGGGTGCGTACTGCCTTCTGGTAATATTTGCTCCAGAAGCGCAAAGCGAGCATCTCCGCGACTTACTGTCGATGCCCACTGAATAACTCTGTCTGCATCAACCGTTTCCATATAAGTTAAAGATACCTCAGCTATAAACAACAAGTCGCACTCGGAACCGAGAACTCCACACTTTAAAAGAGTCTCCTCTAAACCAGATAAATCAGACAAATCGCAACCGATGGCAATGTAGGTATCGCTAGCTAATATTACTGATTTGGAGGGTGTAGCATCTTTTTGTGGCCCAATGACTTGCTGTAAATCATCCGATTCTTTGATCACGGAGGCCTTAATTTGCATCAAATCAGGATAATCAATATCCACAAAAACCGTTCTATCTTTATCGGTTGTCCGTTTTGATAAGTACTGAAACGGTAAAGGATCACTGTTCTCGCGGTCAAAAAAAAAGACTGAGAAAAACTTTCAGATGTTCACATACTATCCACAACCAAGATTGATGATAATTTTTCGTCGACCGTCGTCCACATTCAAGAACTAAATTAAAAGTGTGTCAGCACTTATACAACCTATTTCCGGCATGATGAAGAGCCTGCCCACCTGTTTTACTGTAGTATGAACAGCCTCCATACGGATCCAATAACCTCTATTAATCAACGGTGCTCTTCTCTGTGGCTTTTTCACGAAATACCGAAAAAATTGCGCATTTTCAAATGGAAAATGTGCATCAGCAGAAGCGTGAGAAGAGTGTGGGTAGTATAAGCGCTCGACAGAGCGTTTCGACACTATTGATGAGCTATTGGTTTCTTGAATGGCTTTGTCGCTGTTTAGTCTGGCTTGCGCTTTACTTCCCTTTCCCGTTTTTAAAGCCACCGATTTTTGCGCCGGCATAACGCAAAAAATGTGTTATGTCTGTAATCTGAAATGATAAACAACGAATAAAAATCAAGGTACCACGTCTGAAGAAAACGCGATTGTACCCGTCCATCGCTTTTTTTACATAGATTAAAGTTCTGATGTTCATCTGCTCGTGGTGTGGCTGTGTAGTTACGGGCATCAAACGGTGCCATAGCTAGCTAAGTTCCAATTTACATATTTATAATGCTGGTACTTTATTTGCAAGGGTGCATGAAGTGATTTGATCTCTGAGGCTATAGCTTAATTAGAGTAATTAGAATTAGTCGCAAAACTTCAACTTTGAGCAGGTTACAATCTGATAAAGCTGACTAACATGTGGCAGAAACCTTAAGTGTGAGCCACAACGAGCCGGTAAGTGCAGCAACCCATTTTAGTGAAACATACTGTGATTGAGGCGCAGATTTGTAAATCTGGTAAATAGATCACCTGCCATTCTTCGCTTTGCCAATCTGGAGATTTGGTTTCCCTTGGTGAAATCGCGATAGTTCGGGCAAGTCTTCCTCTGAATCTGCAAAGATATTTTCCTGTTCGTCAGAGAATTTTATTCAATTAATTAGTCTTTGCAGTCGGTCTACGGATTCAGTTCTACTTGAGCTTCCCAAGTCATGGAGTCTCCGGCTGGGAGTCCACAGCTCAATCATTACGATGATATGCTGAATTTTATAAATTTCAATCAAGACTTCAGCTGCATATCAGTCGGAACCAAGCATGGGTATAAAATATACAATTGTGACCCGTTTGGTAAATGTTTGTTCAAAGGTATGAGGATAGATTAGTTGTGCGAGTACGTAGCTATTTGAGATAATGAATAGCGAAGACTTTATGAAGATCAAACTGGGACTAACTTTTTATCACTTATAGCTGATGGAGGCATTGGTGAGTTCATGAAGATAGAAATCTCACTGAGCTTGTCTAATTATTTAGCTATTGTGGAGATGCTGTTTTGCACATCACTTGTCGCGCTAGTAGGAATTGGAGATCAGCCTGCATTATCACCCCGACGATTGCACCTGACAAACACAAAGGTTATTATCTGCTACTCTGCTGGATGCGCGATTACTGATGCTATGGATTTTAGAGACAATCGACAATCTGTGAACTTACATTTCCGACTTCAGTTCTTGCCGTTAAATTGAATCGGCGTCGACTTATTGTTGTATTAGAGGATCAAATCTATGTATATGATATTAGCAACATGAAGCTTTTACACACAATAGAAACTGCGCCAAACTCTAACGGTACTTTCCAATACAATTTTTACAAGTATGCAACTATTGACACCTATCTAGCTATCTGTGCATTGTCGCCTTCTTCTGAGAATTGTTACATTGCGTACCCTTCACCAGCAGCGTCCAATAGTCAAAATACTCAAGGAATAGCAAACTCCGGATCTTACAATTCTCAGGGCCAAGTACCATCTTTCACACAAGGGACGGGCGACGTGCTGATCTTTGATGCTCTCTCTATGCAACCCATCAATGTCATTGAGGCACACAAGTCTCCGTTATCATGTGTGGCCTTAAATCAAGACGGTACCATGCTAGCAACTGCATCTGATAAGGGAACAATTGTTCGAATCTTCTCTGTTCCGAATGGAGCGAAGCTCTTTCAGTTTCGAAGAGGCTCCTATCCATCAAAAATTTACTCAATCACGTTTAACATCACCTCAACTCTACTTTGTGTTAGCTCTGCGACTGACACAGTTCATATATTTAAAATTGCAGATGTGGAAGATGAAACAGATTCCAGTATTCCTGAAGATGGAAGACGAAAAAGCTTTTCGTCTGATTCGGGTTCACCGCCAGGCATGAACGGAGGTATTTTCGACGCCATGATGGATGGGAAAATACGGAACGGTGCTATGAGGTAAGAGTTTCAACATGCAGTGGTGAGC
Source organism: Myxozyma mucilagina (assembly GCA_030571435.1). Lineage (NCBI taxonomy): Eukaryota > Fungi > Ascomycota > Lipomycetes > Lipomycetales > Lipomycetaceae > Myxozyma > Myxozyma mucilagina. The sequence goes on from JAJLXV010000057.1 coordinate 62,612, forward strand.
TTCGCTGATTTGAACAGAAATTTGATTAGACGTTCCTCGCAAACCTTGGGCCGAAGCATGGCTGGAAGAGTTGGAGGATATCTACCCACAGCGGTCACAGAAATGTGGGAACCTCAGCGTGATTTTGCGTACGTTAAGCTTCCACAAAGGGGGATCAAGAGCGTTGTTGCCATCAGTCCTACGTCGCCTCACGTCATTGTCGTGACTTCTGAAGGCTTTTTCTATCAATACAGCATTGATCTAGAAAAAGGTGGAGAGTGTAATCTGATAAAGCAATACTCGTAAGTAACGATACTTTAGGATGTTGCAGATGATTGTTTGCTGACCGTTGTTTAGACTCCTTGATAATGGCGAAGAAAACACTCCTCTTGCCGAAACAGAGCTGACTGATTGATAAGGTTAAATTGTGAATGCTTCAGTTTCAATGCTCAGATCGAGTGACATGTTTACTGATTTCTCAATCAGTCTTTTTCGCTTATGTTACGACCTGTGGAATAGGCCACCCCTAATTTTAGATTCACCACCTGCATTCGTTTGATATTTAAATTTTTGCAATAATGTTTTAATACTGCTATTTTTGTTTTTTACCCTGTGCTGTCATGTCTTTACGGCTTGATTGATGCTATCCTTATTGTTTTACGTTTATTCACATTGAGTTCACGCGTAGTTGGTGTCCTTGTCTTTACTGTTTTACATTTTCATTGTTCTATTGATCATTTTTGGGACGCGTCATAATGATGACTCAGTTTCTCCATTTCTGTTTTGTGCATTTAAAACTCTCTTTGAGCGACAATCAAGAAGTGACGAACTGATACTTACAGGAGGTAGTTTTCGGAAAAGCTGTAGGGTTAGTTGCCGAGATGCTAGAAAAGAAATTTAAGCTTTACGTGGCAGCGGGATCAAGGCCCGGTTAACCACAAGTTAGCTTATCATACCATGAACGCCTCATAATGACCCGGTTACAACTGAAAGAAGTAATCAAACCCCGAAGCTAGAGGAGTCATTCAAGATGTGGTTAAACAGTATTCAATTTTAGCTATCAACCGTGCTTCCAATCGAGCTCACCTTTTTTCAACCAGTATACATGAATCGAATTCTTATCAGAATGAACACAACAATCAGCACACAGTAGACTTACTTTCCTTATCCACGTGTAGCAAATGCGCCCCGTGCATTACGAAAATGGAGTAAAGCGCTAAAGGTTAATTGGTTGTGCGTAGGTTCAGTGATAACACTAGCCTTTCCGCCAAACCAACGGGCGGCAACCCACTCCCAGTGGCGGTCATGCGGTCTGAGCTTCATTATCTTGCAATAGTGTCTGTGCATTCAGAACACACTATATAATCCCAGATGCCAGTTATGGAGTCCAGTAGTTCTACATCGCATCTCTTGGAAGACACAGGTACGTGGGTATCGGCATCCAATACAGAATTGTCCTGCCATTGAATATGCAAAAGTCTAAATTTGAAAAAGAAAGCACTGCCACTCTCGACGATTCTGTCTCTGCCTTCGGCACTGCAGTATTTGGCGATGATACATTGGGAGTAAAATCACAATTTCCTTTGAAAGATGTTGCGATTGCTGAAACTGGTGGAGATCAATTGACCTCAGAGTTGGTGAACGATGGAAACGACAATGAGAATGTCAAAGAATCATGGAATTATCCACGGCGCAACATTTATCGCGTTGGCGTCACATTTGCTGTTTTTGTTTTGATGGGATTGAATGATGCTGCTACTGGAGTATGTACTCTTTGTGCTTTATATTGGGTTTTATTTCGCTAACCGTATCTATTATAATAGGCTCTGCTACTACAGGTGATTAATTGTTTGTTCAAATTTGTTTCGAAAAGTTACAGATTCGTTAACATCTCGCATTTAGATGGAAAGCTGGTATAATAAAAGCTATACAGTAATCTCTCTGTGTTTACTTGGCCCTGCCATTGGATATATGTCAGCTGCTGTGTTGAATGCAAGCTTTCATCATTACTTGGGACGCCAGATAGTAGGTGCTCTTTCAGTAATCTTTTTCGCTATAGGTTACTCTCTTATCTGCTGGGCCCCGCCATTCCCTTTGCTCGTCATTGCATACATCATTGTCGGATTGGGATCTGGTACAATGGATTCATCATTCAATGTTTACATTGTTACACTACGTAATGAGAATGAGCTGATGGGTATCATGCATGCACTCTATGGTGTTGGTGCTATTGTCAGTCCATTGATTGCCACAGCTATGGTCAGTGCTGGTATACAGTGGAGTTACTTTTACTTTATTTTATTAGGCTATGCCATTATTGGCACGATCGGTATCATCATCGTCTTTCGTGGCGAGACCGCTCAAAAGTATCGATTGGAGAATCCGTTGGCTGAAGCTGATGTCAATGGTAAGACAGATAGCCGTCTGGTAGAGGCTCTCAAAAGTAGATATACATGGATTATCGCATTGTTTCTGTTTTGCTACATGGGTGCTGAGGTTGGTATTGGAAGTTGGACTGTTGCTTTCATGGTGAAATATAAACATGGTGAAGAGTCAAAAATGGGTGCCGTCTCCTCTGGATTTTGGGCCGGTTTGACAGGAGGACGTCTTATCCTGGGTTTTGTTACAGGGCGTATTGGAGAGAACACTGCAGGAACTCTTTATTTGATTCTTGCTCTCGTTTTCCAATTCGTGTACTGGCTTTCGCCCACTATCGTTGGGTCTGCAGTGGGTGCTGCATTAGTCGGTTTCTTCTTTGGTCCTTTGTTTCCCACGGCCGTTTTAGCTTTGACTCGCATTCTCCCTTCTCGACTTCATGTTGCTAGTGTCGGGTTTGCATCTTCGTTTGGTGGTGCGGGTTCGGCTGTTTTTCCGTTCATTACTGGTACCATTGCTTCTAGTAAAGGTACATGGGTATTACAGCCTATTGTTGTTGCATTAATTGTCACTATGATTCTATTGTGGCTTTATATTCCAACTGTCGAGCTGTCTCAAAACCGCGACAAAATCATCTATTTCATCTTCAGGCGTCATGCAAATTCAATAATGCCACCTTTGAGAAGAGAATCTACCTAATAAATACCACTCCAATTTTGACCGTAAATCTTCAAAGGCATTACACAAAAACATTTTGTACATTATAGATAAATACAGATTTTTTGGCAATAATTTGTAAAAGCTCACATTGACCGTTCTAATATTAGCTCAACCTCTATCATTGTCAACGCAAAAGTTCGTCAAATAGGCCTAGTGGCCTCGTGTACTATTGTATTTGAACGCGGAGGTTGCACTTGAGGAAGCGGACGTCCTCGGTTATGCCCAAATGGAGAAGGAGAACGTGCTTTGCCAAACATGTACCTATCCGTGCTTGTCAGAGGAGTTGAAGATATTGGGCTTAACATATTCCCGGCTGTCGATGATGGAGGCGGATAAAAAGACAGACCAGTGTTTGATGAAGGGGGCGCCACTGAAGTCAGCGGTAACGAGAGAGTCGATGCACTGGGAGATCGTGAGTGTTGTAAAGTTTGACGTAATGACGAGTAAGGTCCTTCATCTTGACCAGCTACCTCAGATCTCAAATTCCGCACTCCCGCTGGTAACTGCATAATAGTGGTATCCTTCTGTGAAATATCCTTTTCGTGAAAAATAGTGCTGGCACTTGGGCCTAAGCCGTCACTTTCTGTGACAATGGGAGTGTTGGCAGCAGAGCTCCGCGTAGGCGGGGCTAGCACATGCGAGTTGGAGACATTAGGTACAGGGGTAGATCGATGTAGAGCTGAAGAACTAGCAACCCGTGTACTAGAGCTATTCTCATATACGGGAAGCTCACTATTGTCACCGTATCCTACAATAGGAGCAACTTTACCTCGTCCTTGCCCCTTCATATTTTTGACAAAACTAACATACTCCTGGTGTTTTCTTTTTGCAGCTTTCTTCTGATAATGCCGTCTCATGCGCGATATACGACCCACAATCCAAGGATAAATAATGACTGAAATGACTGCACACGTTACTGGAATTGCAATAGCCCAGAAATACATAGTATTGTTGTCCAACGCTCCAAAACGAACAAAATTCATACCGAAATAACCAGTCAAAAAGGTCAAGGGTAAAAATACGATGGTAACAAGAGTGAGCTGACGCATGGCCTCATTCTCTTGTACAGACATGGTATTGAAAATAAGATTTATCATGCTTTCTGTAGATTGTCTCATCAGATCTATATTGTCGGTAAATGCAAGAACATGGTCTGCAACATCTGTCAGGTACAATTTTGCAAACTCCGAAATAATACCGCCGGCAAGTGAAACTCCTCGAGTAACGTTGGCGTGATCTCTTAATGCCTGAACCAAACCATATATAGGCATTAGCGTAGATCTCAGCATCGACAGTTCTTCGGATAAAACATGTAAGTCTCTGGTATGTGCTACTGAAGGAGATGTCAGAACTTCAATTTGCAGTTCAGCAATATATTTCTGATACTCCGAGATAATGTTTAGGGCTATATCGACTATACCGTCAAGAATTCCTTGCAAAAGAAGCGAGGGTTCGGGGTATTCTCGTAAAAGTGTTGAGGCGGATGTAATTCTGGATAGTAAGGGTCCCTCGACATCCTCTGCAGAGTTCTCAAAAAAGGAAATGACAGTGTGATCTTCAATCAGAAAGATAGAAACTTGCTCAACAGCTACAACTTCGTGGTAACGCTCTAAACTTCGCTTCATAGCTATTCACCATCAGTTTGCTGTATTTTAAGGCTGGTATAACAGAAACTCACCATATAACTCTGATGACATTGTGGGATTGTTCCATTCCTGCATAGTCATCATATTCTGTTCCGCCATGACTGTAGCAAGATTAGCATTCATGGCAAAAGACTCAATTGCTTTTTTCTTGCGCCCCAAAAGCCTACTAATTACGGGAAGCTTTGTTTGACTTTCAAAGTACTTGTCCACGGCAGCAGTACTGACAAGTTTATGTAACGGCAATGTACAGAAAGTCTGGTTTTTGTAATGATCTGCTTTGGCTCGTTTTGGAATATCAACCATGTCTTCAACTGCAAGAGGATGCAAATTGTAGAACTCTGAGATGCTGCGAAGAACCTCCCACGATAAACCGTTGACATTGCTAATTCTCTATTAGATTCAGTTTAGAATAGTTAGTTGTAAACTTACATCCACCTTACGCTTGCCCAGTCTTGCTTCTATATAGTATAAAGTTAGTGTTTCGAAAGGCGGAGCATTAATGTTGACGTACGTCTTTGAGGAGCGTATCAATGGTGGTTTTGTCAATTTTGTTGACTACTCGATATCTGTCTATACAACTTCGAATTAATTGGACTTATCACATAAGTCTATTTTAGCACTAACCTGAGTTGTAGTCCACAATGGTAACTAGAGAGTCTTCACCCAGCTCTACCACAGTATTTCGTACATCGATACCTGGTTCCCAACCAATCTCACCGCGATCACTAGTTGGAGTTTTGTAATTTCTCTTCCTACCCCAATCCTTCCATTCACGTTTAAGAAGTTGATTGATATTCCTCGAACGCAAACCGCCTGACTAAAAGTTAGCTCGAATAACACAGACTTTTGCGAACGGTATTACTTTTTGTTGTGGATGGAGCTGCACCTGTTGCGTTTGTCCCATTCGTAGCAGCAAAATGAGTTGAACGATGCCCTGGTTTAGGTTCGGATTGTTCTGAGTCATTAGAAGGACTTCCCGAGCCGTACAGTGTTGGGCTAGCATTTCCATGGTCAATCGGCCTCTCGATGTTTGAGCTGTTCAGTATAGACGTGGATTCACTATCTGAGGGGTGAATGGTAGTGTTAATACTGGAAGGTGGTAGATCAGCTGCATGAGAATCATAAATCACAGGTATACGCGGTGGTTCCAAAGAAGCGAAACTCTCGTTGGCTAAAGAATCATGATCTTGTTGGTGTGGAGTAGCGGAGTTAGGCGTTGCAGATCCAGAACTGGAGGGGGACTTAGTAGGTGATGTTTTGGCCGAAGCCGACATGTCAAGAGTTTATATTTCAGCAATAAACAGAACTATAGCATTCATTATACAGTAACTATTCTTCATGTAGTATCAATTAATAGTAAATGATTATACATCGGCTACTCCGGCGCGGCGTTTCAAATTGGTATATGTGTGCCGCATTGTGAGCCGCGTATGATGAACAGATCCCATTAGGCAGAATCTCATCTTATCCACATTTGGCCGCCCTTACGATGAGACTAACCAATTAGCGATTTACATGAATACCAAAAATACCAAAAATCATTATAAAAATATTTAGTTATGTACTGGAAACTGATCACAAATGAAAACTTCACAATTCTATTATCAAAATGTATATATATAAAGATGTTCAGTATACTTTGCGCAACTAAACAAGAGTAATGAGTAGCAAAACACACAACAAGTAAATGACAACACAAAATACAATACTATTAAAATTTATAAACGAACGGATAAAAACGTTTTGCAACACCCAACATGATAAAACACCGACTTCCCTCGTTCTCAAATTTGCTCGCCAATTATTAGTTAAACAATTTACGCAGCTTCTGCCTCAACCTCAGGGGTAGGGGCAGGTGCAGGGGTACCAGCAGCCTCAGCACGAGCTCTCTGGTAGAACTCATTAATGATCTTAGCCGGAATACGGTTAAGAAGCTCCTTGGGGTAGATACGGAGAAGCGACCAAGCAAGATCTAACGACTCGAAGATAGTACGACCCTCGTAAGAGTCTTGGCTGATGAAGCTACGCTCAAACTTCTCCAAGAATTCAAGCGAGAGCTTATCTTCCTGTGACAAAGCTTCCTCACCAACGACAGCCTTCATAGCAGCGGCATCACGACCAATAGCGTACTTAGCATAAAGCTGGTTGGAAACATCACCGTGATCCTTACGGGTCAGCTTTTCACCGATAGCTGACTTCATAAGACGGGAAAGCGATGGAAGAACATTGATTGGTGGGTAGATACCACGGTTGTGGAGTTGACGGTCAACGAAAATCTGTCCCTCAGTAATGTATCCAGTCAAATCAGGAATAGGATGAGTGATATCATCGTTAGGCATGGTGAGAATAGGAATCTGAGTGATTGAACCATTTCGTCCTTCAACACGACCAGCACGCTCGTAAATAGTCGACAAATCAGTGTACATGTAACCGGGGTAACCACGACGACCGGGAACTTCCTCACGTGCGGCGGAAACCTCACGAAGAGCATCGGCATAGGACGACATGTCAGTAAGCAAGACAAGGACGTGTCTTTCAGTCTGGTAAGCCAAGTATTCGGCAGTGGTCAAAGCCAATCGAGGAGTAATAATACGCTCGATAGTAGGGTCGTTAGCCAAGTTAAGGAAAAGAGTGACACGGTCAAGCGAGCCAGACTCCTCGAAGTCCTGTTTGAAGAAACGCGAAGTCTCCAAGTTGACACCCATAGCACCGAAAACAATCGAGAAATTCTCCTCGTGACCATCGTGCACGTCCTTAGTGGGTCTCTTGACCAAACCAGCCTGTCGGGCAATTTGAGCGGCAATTTCATTGTGAGGAAGACCGGCAGCAGAGAAAATGGGAATCTTCTGACCACGAGCAATGGAGTTCATGGTATCAATCGCAGAGATACCTGTGGAGATCATTTCTTCGGGATAGATACGAGAGTAAGGGTTGATGGGAGAACCGTTAATATCAAGATAATCCTCAGCGAAAACCTTGGGACCTATTATTCAAACACGGTAAGTCAATGAGTCGGAAAGAAAGAGCGTCTCACTCACCATTGTCAATCGCATGTCCAGAACCATCGAAAATACGTCCAAGTACATCAGATGAAACAGGAATGCGCAAGCTCTCTCCGGTGAACTCAACACGAGTCTTCTTGACATCGATACCGGAAGTTCCCTCGAAGACCTGAAGATTTCGTATTAACAGTAGTTCCTTCGTAAGACCTTACTCAACATACCTGAACAACAGCACGGCTACCACGAACTTCAAGAACCTGACCAGCACGGACAGTTCCGTCGGGAAGGGTCAAGTTCACAATCTCGTTGTAACGAGGAAACTAATTTTACTGTGTCAGCTCAATACTCAGAAATACGTCAAAGTACAATTTAGGGAGAAGAACATTGACCAGTCCAATAAAACTTCACACATACTTTGACATTGTCGAGAATAACCAAAGGACCATTGACACCGCTGACAGTGTTGTATCTGGAAAGCAAGTTAGAAGTTGGTCGGCGAAAAAACGTAGATAGCTACGACATTGTAAGAAGTACAACGCTGACTATATGTTCAAATAGCAATCGATAAAAAGACTAAACATACTTGACACGAGGATGAATAGCGTAGTTTCTGGTAACAGCGGCCGCGTTGATAACGGCTACGAAAGTAGAAAGACCAGATTAGCAAAAGTATTCCAGTAACAGTTAAGACCAGCTCCGACGAACGGAAACTACTCTAGAAGACCCAATTGAATGGAAAAATCACTTACAAGCCTCCGCAGCAGTCATACGAGGATCTTCAGCCATTGTTACGTAGTCGATGAAGGACGATGCAAAGATAAATAGAAAAGCGTCAGGTCGAGGCCGTGAAGTATGAGCACCTGGCTTAGTCGAGGTAGATAAAAGCGGCAGAATGGGTACGATCTTTCAAGCTGGCAAACTGTCGTACCCGGCGTGCCCAATCACGCCGCCGGAAGTAGTATAATAGTGCATGTTTAGCCTTTTATGGCATATTCACTACTGTGTTTGGTCTCTACGAAAGATATGAGAGAGCACCTGGACTAGGGTTGCGCACACGGACCTGGTCTTTATCAGTCCCGCTCCGGTCTCATTTTGCTAGGTCGTCAAAACCAGTCTGCTCAGAATCTTTGTTTGATGATTGTGCGGACTTGTCTTTCTGGCTTTTTCGTTGCAGAGTGCGCAGCGAGTTGGTAGTTTAATTTAAGTTCATCTCAACTAGCTCCACGGAGTTCAAAAACCCATCTTATCTTAAATGTTCATTGTGCGTAGCATATTTCAAAATAACTAGTTCTGATCACTATCTTAACTTTTAATAAAACTATTATCGCGCTTCAATTTGCATTAGTATCGAGAATGTATATGAAGAGTGTCATTCGCAGGTACGGACTAAACTTGAGCCGCACCAAAAATTTCAAAGTCCCAACCAAAATTATTTCTACACAAAGAATCGGTATTTTTGTATTAGCATCAATCTTTTTGATTTCAAAAAAATTATTTCTGCTTTAGCTATTTCGTAAAAATGGAATCACAGATCGAGACTTATAATAATGGCTTGGCGGTAAAGCGGCAAGTTGTATGTCCTTAGTCTTTACTGTACATTATAAAGTGTTCTTACATCTAGTTTAGACAATTTACGAAAGAACATTAGACGGTCGTATCCAGCTGCAAAAGGCGATTTCAGCTTTAAACAAAGCTCTTACTATCGTGTCACAAAATCATGAGCTGAAAAAGAGCAAAGACGTGCAAGAATTAATAGAGGAAGCTGAATCAAAAATTGCAACTTTGTTAGAGGATTTGATACATTTGCGATTAGTATGTGCTTCATCGTCTATTTACCTTTTACTAATAATGAACTAGCGGTTACTCGAATCGAACGAAATAGAGAAACCGTCTTTATCTACTTCTCTTAAGCGAAAGCGCGCGTCTTCGGAATATGAGACTGCTGTCTTACTGGCGGAAGCTTCTGCACCTTACCGAACAGCAGTGCTAGAAAAATGGTCGAGAAAAGTGCAGTCAGCAAATGGCCTTGGAGCTTTGAGCGGTTCTAAAAAGTTTTCGGTTTTAAATCAAAGTATATCTTTTCAACTAGATGATCTGCTACGTGACATGGACAGACTTATTACTCGGACTAAGATCGATCGAAGCGCAGTTGCTAGCGGTAATGACAGCAAAATAGCTCGACTTACGGATAACAGTTTACGTGCTGGATCATATATATACGACGATACTGATTTTTACCAAATACTACTGAAAGATCTGGTTGACAAGAATATGGCGGACTCGGATATCTCCTCCTCAGCAATGGGTGGTGGTATAAAATGGACAGTGTCAAAACAGAAAGTGAAGAAACCAGACTTGGATACAAAGGCTTCAAAAGGTCGCAAACTTCGATATCATGTGCAAGAAAAGGTTCAAAATTTCATGGCACCTATACCTCAAGCTACATGGAATGACGATCAGATCGATGATCTTTTTAGTGGATTGTTTGGACAAAAAATCATGGATGTCTTGAAAGAGTAACCGCTTCATATATTGAGATTAAAACATGTGTTTGAAGCGGTGTTGTGATATAGACAAAATATAAAAATACAAGCATGACTTTGTTCAGAATATGTACCAAATGCAACATAGTGGATGTAGACTGATCTCACATCTGTGAAAATAGGGATGTATCTTAAGAACTTCAAAAAGACCGGACCGCGGGACAAAGAACAAAAGAGTCTGATTTCCGGGGCATACAACAGATATCAAGCCAACTTCCTATAGAGCTGGAAGCCATAGAAGCTTCTGCACAGCTAGCGGTCTACAAAACTACAAAGTGATCTCGATGAGTCAGGAATTCCATATAAGATTCTAAACAAGAAAGTATTATAAATAAAACGCTTTTAATAATGAAAGCTAAATGCAAAATAAAACAAACGAACTGCCATCATACATGTCTGCTTAAGTCATCAAACGAACAAATTGAAAAACAAACTAAAAAACAATCTATTTACTATTCACAAGCTGAATATTCTTATGAATATGACATAAGTAATCAACATAATTCATGGCTTCGTTATTACGATCTTCCGGCATCATGGCCAAAACTTCATATTCTGCTCCATCCAACTCCTGTCTAGCTAGTTGAATGTTGAGCGCCTTTGCGCCGCGCATGCTTGCGAGATGTTGCATAATGTTTCGGGCCTGCACAGAAAGCGTAGTTTCGACTTCGGGAAGTTCATTAAGATAAGGGTCAAGAGCTTCGAGTTTCTCTATATTTTGACCAAACAAATCACGTAAAAAGTTCGGGTTAACTCGTCTGTGAATCCAAAGGTAACAGTTCTGGCCATTATCGATTATATAAGCACCACCATCTTCGAATCTCGCAACAGAATCACGAATGTATTTTGGCATTTTGAAGGTTCCGGTGGTCTGATCAATAAATCCATCATCAGGAGCAAGGTTATGCAATCCAAATACACGAGGATAAAGGTAGAGAGCCAGATCCTCAATGGGCATTGCTTTAATCAGTCTCATAGAGAATACACGCATGTCGCTCGACACATTTCCCCCTCTCAAAGCTTTTGTTTTGTTCAAGCCGAGGCAGAGAATTGAAAGCTCTTTGAGTGATTCTGGCAATATGAGTTGACCCGGAGACGACATTGCTGCACCGTGCTTTCGATAAGAGGCAAGAATTTGAGCACATTTTTCCGTTATTCCCGTTTTGATATCCTTCAACTGATCACTAGTCATACGCCTAACTGCCTCCTTCGCAATAACTGACACAACAGCATCTTCGTCGCAAAAACGAACGACCTCCTTAATTTGGTCTGTCACACCTGCGACGTAATTGTGACATCTAATGCGTCTTTGACCAGATTTCGTAGTATATAGCAAAGCAGATTGAAAGTGTACATCTAGCTTGGAATCCAGTTTTCCGTCATATTTGAACATGACCACGATAGATTTGTGCTCATCAATTGTTCCGAATTCCAGATCAGCAGCTGGACGCGAGTGATAGAAGTTGCCATAATAGGACGTAACTTGAAGCCCATTCGAGCAGCGAACCTTGAGCTGTGCTTGGTATCCAATGGTGCGGTTGACGGCAGTGCTGAATTCCGTAAGCATTTTTTTACCATCTCTCTGCGGTACAAAATTAGGGTAATAGAACAGTTCACCACCTGATGTTTCACAAACAGTTCCAATGTTTGCAAGATCACAATAAGTGCTAGGAAAAACAAACAAATCTAGACCAATGCCATTCTCTGCATATTTCTGTCCCCAATTTTTGTAGTATGCATTATCGCCGGTGAGAAGCGTTTTTTCTTTTTCAGTGTGGTATTGGCGTGGATCATCTCTAAACACGAGATTTCCAGGACCCCAGGTAGACAACGCAGACAAAGTCGCAATCACTTTTCCCCCGGTAGCTTCAAGTGCTTGAAAAGCAACATTAAGAACTGCACCAAATGCAGGCTCGGGCACTTTCAAGTCCTCGAAAAAAACGTCAAGACGGTCGAGCAAACTTTCAATTACAACTCGGGATTCTTCTGGGTCCACAAATAGACCGTTCATCAAAGGCAAGAAAGAATCGTCGACCTCAGTTACGACCATCATCTGAGGTTGCGTTAAGGAGCTCTAAGTGAACTATTAGCGACGCATTGAGCAGTACAGCAAATGGTAAACTCACCGATAAATTGTAAAAATGTAGCGTGCGATCGAAAGTCATGATTGCAATTTTGCAGCCCTGAGGAAGGCTTGGAGCAGTGTACAAAGCATGCTTTATAGCCTGAGCCGAAAGATGAGGCAAACTTTTATTCACCGCGTCGGCACTCACATCAATTGCAAAAAGGTATCTAAGAGGGACAGACTCCTTGGTTTGATATTGCTTTGGAACGACAAAATCCACAGTTCCAAGATTGAGCTCAGGTCTTTGATCACGGTCGATTCGTCGACCAGAAGCGTCAACTGGCGAATAATAATCTCCAGAGACAGTATTGGCGAATTGACACATATTGCAAACAAATTTAGCACCGCCATCAGCAAATTGAACAAATGGATTTATATAACCTCGACATCTATTGCAGCGAGGAGGACCCGTTTCACCAAAATCGAGAACCGGTACTTCATTCTCTGTAGCACTCAAAGAAGCGAGAGGTTGGAGCACTAAACTCAAAGGAAGGTGCGTAGTAGCTAGAATGTCGGCAGACTGTGGAATACTACACAGAGTCAACCGGCCGAACTTTGGATTCGACGAACCTTGATCAATTGCAGTGTACTGGGTACCCGCAATTGGAGGACACAGTTTCTCCATTGTAGGATAAACATGATCCGAGTAATACTTTTGATTCGACTCTCGAACAGCAACAACAGAAGGAATTTGATCCGGATCTACACGACCAGATCCTCCAAAGTTAGATTGCACCGGAGCAGGCATGTCTCTACCCGGCGCCATCGCCGCTGCAGCCGCTGCTCCTGCGCCATAATGCATTGGACCTGGTGCAATGGGTTGCGGAGAAGGCTGATCAACCATAGATGGCACAAAACCATTGAGAGATGCAACAACAGACGCATCATACGAAGAGCCAGAATCTGGTAAGTCGGAAGGAATAATGGGCTGAGATACTGGATCCGCTGAATTAGAGTCGAGATTATGAAACACACGAGCTGGTCTCTTCGAACGACGCGCCGTTTGTTCCAAACTGACGGTCGAAAGTCCAGACGTAACTCCATCAATACTTGATGACGTTGGATAAGACTGCATCTTGTCCTCTGAACCACTCACCACGGATCCCTCCCTATTCCAATATTTGTAGACAGTTGTAACTGAATTTCGTGAGTTGCGCAACGCCGCATCTACATTTCAGATGCCACCAAACACGATAAACAGTTGATTTTAGAACAGATCTGTTTCTTCAAAACAGAAACTGCCGACATTAACCACAGCAATTCTAATCATACTATCATAAGAACAATGTTCAAAATATATAATATCAAAATATGAAACTTCAGCTTAGTCATTTTTCAACTGACTGTCTATTGTACTAATTTCAAAAATTTTTAACAGAAGCCTCTATGGCCAAGTTGGTAAGGCGCAGCACTAGTAATGCTGAGATCAACGGTTCAAATCCGTTTGGAGGCATTTATTTTTATAATTTTTATTATCAATCAATCAATCAAATTTATTTAACGCCTACGCAAGAGGGCTCACCCCTTATACGGCGTGCAGTTATCAACAAGTAATACAAGCAACTCCACATCCCAAAATCCCAAAATTAC